>CATIWF010007715.1:0-14297 GCA_949630135.1 Balakata baccata | reverse complement strand
ATTTTGTCCATAGAGAAATTTTTAAATTTTTCCTAATTTTTCTACCAATCTTTTAATTTCATATTATTAATATCTCTACTTATTTTCCCTCATAATTTATCATTTTTTTTTCATGAGTCCAAATTTAGACTCCGACCGGACCGGCGTGCCCAACTATGGTCACACACGATCAGAGCTTAAATCGCTGGACATTACAGGGTTGGTGGGAATAAAGCTAATTAGAGGTCTATACATATTTTATTGGCAACAATTAATATTTTATTTTGAAATTGAATGATATTGTACTCATAATTGATCATCATTTTAATTTCTTTATAGTTGTATAATTTTATGGTATAGTTTTATTAGATGATTGTTTTATGTAGAATAATTATTTGATATACGATTGAATGATATTGTGCTTATAATTGATCATCATTTTAATTTCTTTATAGTTGTATAATTTTATGGTATAATTTTATTAGATGATTATTTTATGTAGAATAATTATTTGATATACGATTGGAGGATTGAAATTTCAGTAAATGAATAAGAAATTGTAGTATAAAAGATGGATTACAGACAAGTGGTAAAATTGTTAAAAAATTTAAATTAAATTAAAAAGAGAGTGGAATTATATAATAAGTGAATATTAGTTCATGATTAGTGTCTTGACTAAAATAGAATAGACAGATTGGCATGTCAATCAGGAGCAACGATGTTTTATAGCCCATTATTCAAAGATGAGGGTGCATGACGTCCGATTATTTGGATATTTATTACATGATTATAAAGTCACAGCGACTGTAAGGTCACAACTCCTATGTATCTCCTTAGATTCTTTGATAATATAATTTTGGACAATTAAGTAAAGAAAATAAATGAAAGAATAATAGAATTTATTATTGCTTTATTATTCACAAATAGGTAAGTAAAATATGGAGTAATAATATATTTGTTATTCTATATTTTATTAAAAATTTTATTTATGATGCTACAATTATTACTATTGTTGTTAGTGTTATTATTGTTTATTTTATTAATTATTGTCATAAAGTATGTACCACTAAGCATAAGCTTAGCATGGAAGTTTCTTTTCTCTCGCATAAGTTGTGGATAGAAGAAAGTTGAACAGTAGATTTGTAGATAGAGTAGCAGAGTCAGTGCAACCCTCATCAAGCAGTACAGTAGATACAATCATACATCTGGGTTGGTGTGATTTTGTAATTTTGTCTTTATAAATATTTTTGAGAAACATATTTCATATATTGCAAAGGGGTTTAGTACTTTTGGGACTTAAATTTCTATGAAATTTGTAAATAGTATATATATATATATATATATATATTTAAAAAAAAAGTATAAGTATAATATGAAATGGACTATGAATTCATAAATATTAGGTATAAAATATAATTGAACTGGTATAATGATATAAAAAGATTGTGATGTCATCTTTGCTCGGTTATTATTAGAAGGGCAAATGGGTGTTACAGATATTAATTGAGAATCATTGATGTAACAATAAAGCTAAAAAAGGTAGTAAATTATGATTGAGATATGGAAAACAAGCTCTACCTATATGTTCCTTAAGAAGCTAGAAATGATAGATATGAGACATAAAAGAAAATGAGATTTGAATTAGGGAGATGAATATTTGGTAGTATGATTAGCATAAATAATACTAAAAGAACTGTTAATATCGGAAGACAATATTGTTGAGCCTTTGCGGGAGATATATATGTTAAATGGAGATATGAGAGATTTATGACACATATAAGTGCATCAAAATGGAAACAAATGACTTAATAATAAACGTGTAAGATGCATTTGAGCTTTGTGGAAGCTTTTACCTCAAAGTAGGATATAAAGTGAATAAAAGTACGAAAAATGCATGAGTTGATATGATTGAATGACTAATGAACATTTAGGGTAGTGTATGAGATAAATGATGAAATGCAACCTAGTACACTTGGCAGGAGAAATAGTATCATAATGCATTTAGAGTGCCATAAATAAGTTTGGAAACTTGAATGTGCTAATGTATGGATTTATATTCATAAATTTTATAAAGATATGTGAATGTTAGGATTGATGCCTATATTGAGTATGATAAGCTTGAGGATGTGTAAGTGCAACTAAGGCATTTAAGTATTGAAATGAGGTAGCACCATGGAAGCAAGTCTCTCACTTTGTGAAACTCATGACTTGCGATGAATCAATGTGTAATTTGGATAAATGATTGTGTTGGCTTGCAAGGTGCCCTATAATTGACGGATTGTGTGACATGGCATGTTTGGAAACAATGGTATGATATGTTATATCTTCATTGATTTGTTAATAATATTTAATAGCATGTCAAGAGCATAAAAGAGTAAGATTGAGTATGTTGGGCATGGTTATGAACCTTGAAATGTTGCCAAATGTTGTTAAGTATAAATAAGATTGATTATCTTTGATTATATGACTGTTATATGCCTTAAAAGATGAGTTTAAAACTTGAAAGATTAAGGATTTACAAAGTGATGCATGTGACTTTAAGAGTCGTATATGTGACTAATTACCTAAAATAAGGTAGAAGGGTTCCCAACTAGGATCACAACCAGAGTCACCACTTAAACACGCGTCATACCTGTGACACCCTGATTTAGCAAGATATATATTCAACTTTTACAATACAAAAGTATGATTTAAGCAAACACACCTCCTTTGTATGTGAATATATAATGAAATACAGAGTATATACATGATTTTGAATATATATGTGGCTTGAAGTAAAGATATACTCATAAAATGAATGAATAATTGATGAGAATATCCAGGTGTCAAGCTCAATTGCCCAATCTTAACCTTAAAGCACAATTCCCTAAAGGTCAATGCTTTAAGGATCGGAGCACAATTCCCTAAGGGTCGATGCTTCTACTTATAACTGGGAAAAAGGCTCAATTCCCTGAGGGTCTAGCTTCCTCCTATAACTGGTATTCGCTTAAGCCTCTGAGAGATTAATGCTCTAATTGGCAATTGAGATATACTAGTGTCGTCGAGCGGTCAAACTTTGAAACAACTATACCTGAAATCCAGATAGTACAAGTTTAGAGATATTGGAACATTAAAATAAAAAAGAAAGATATGTAATCCATGACTTGGTTAAACATGTGTGTGTGAGTATAAATTATATATGTGAATCTTGATTATTGATTCTTATATATATTTTAAATGAATACCTGACATTGTCGCCCATATAATTTGGAAATGATTATATTACTAATTTTCATATGCCATAAATAATATGATTACTTGTTATATTTATTGTGCTTTTGTGTACTACTAAGCTATAAGTAGCTTAGTGTGCTATTTTCAATGCATAGAGGTCTTGGAGCTAGTAGATATAGCAGTTAATTGCAAATGAGCCAAAGCCTATACAAAGGAAACCATGTAGGCCCGGATTTGTATTGGACATAAACCTATCATGCATTTATTTTAGAAATCATTAAATGGAATATAATTAATCATATTTGTTATTTTAAAGTCATGTAATATGATGCAAAAATGGTTTAACTAGACATAATTAAGAAGCATGAGTTGAGGATTTTTTAAGCCCAAACTAGTATATTAATTGTTATTAGACAGGTAAACAGGAGTTAGTGACGTCTAGCACATAGTGTTTTTCATAAGCAGGACATGCATGCCTAATCAGATATACATGCATAGAGAATTTTGATGTTTTAAATAGAATTTTTCTTTTTAATTTCCACATATTTTAGCCACCTAATTCTATAGCACTCTACATATATAATGAGATAAAATCTTGTTATAAGAGTAAGTGTTAAAAGGGGGTGAAAGAACTATCCAGCTACTTTCAAGCTGTGAACCGTTGTTCTTGGTAGCCTTAAATTGATGGAGTTGTTGATTTATAACGAGGATGCAAATACATTAGTTACACACTAAGTAAACGGTTATTAATTAGTTATAATGTGTTCACTCTGCTAATTAAGCTCTATAAATAACTTATTATACTTGTATCAATTAACAAAAGTCAAGTGCAATTTTCATTTGTTCCACGGTAACAGAATGTTAAGAATTTGTTTAATATTGCATTTAGAAAAAATATATATTTTTTTTAAAAAAATTATTTTTAATTTTTTAATTGTAAAACCTTTTTTTAGAGAAAAATATGAAAATAGATGTTTTATTTATAAGTACATTTGAAAAAAAAAAAACAATTTGTAAAAAATTTTAAAAATTAATAAATTAAGTCAATAAATTTAAACCTGTTTTTCAATATGTAACATACAATAACTAGCGAATAATAACATATATTATTCTTCTCAAAAAAGAAAAAAAAAATAACATATATTATTGTTTTTGTCATTATCTTAGTTTTTTTTTTCCATAATGTTGATTTCTGCTCTTCTTTCTTATTATTGATCAAATGTTTAATTTCCATATTGATATATGATATGAGGAATGCTAAAGATATTTTTTTTTTCTAAATATTCTCCTATACTTATCTACTAATTAGTTGGTGATATGAAGAGAAATTTTTAAAAATATATTTTCTATTTTCTTTCTTTATTTTTAGATTTTTTTCACCAACTAATCAAGAAATAAATATTGAAAAGTGTAAAAAAAAAAGTCTTCTAACATTTCTCTTACACAAATTTGAACTTTTTTATTCATCATTATGACATAAAGTTATACAATCAAATTTCATTTTTCGACCATTAATTGTGGTTTAAAATCAAATATGTTTGACTAAACCAAAAATGTCAAATCATAATGTTTGACGAGTTGTCCATATTTATTACTTAAGTTAGATGTGAAATACATAGGAGTTGCCCTTAAGACTGCTTATACACTGTCATTTAAATTAAATTCATGTGACTTAGAAATTGGAATAATTGAAATTTTACATTTCCATGAATTGATTTTCTAAATATGTATATCTCTCAATATTTAATTTTTGAAATCAAAGCATTTTGTGAAAACATACATATGAATATGCATATATGATCTAAGGACAGTTCTACAAGATTGGTAGCAAAAAATTACTTATTGTAGAGTAAATTTCATTTTTAATGCTACGGACAAACCGAATACTATAATCGGAATGAATTTCCATGGCATCAACACCCTTTAGCCTAAAAATGACTTGAAGAGAACCAAGCTTCATAGAGAATATAGAGATGAGCAAAAGGCAATTTTTTTCTTTTTGTTTCGCGTTCTAAAAAAATTGTAGTGGGGAAAGGGATTGTTTTTTTCTTTTTTAATAAACTACTACTCTTTATATTTAATTCATAGCTGGCCTTTGGGCTAGGTCCGCCAACAAAGGCAGCCCAAACTCACCCATTGCCCCCTAAAATATTTTTTAATATTTATTTTAGGGAATTTTATAAAATTACCGACAATTGGATACCAATTTACAATTTCACTAGTGCTGATTTTTTTTTTTAATTTAATCGAAAATAACTTTTCAAAATTATAACAGTACCTAAATCTGAAAATCATTCCAAAATATGCCTAAATGTTATATTTTTGGCGTAGTTTCGGTATATATTAGACATATATTGGTTCAATTTTTACTAAAAAAGAGCAAAAAAAAGAAGTAAAAAAAACAATTGAATCATTAAAAAAGAAGAATAAAATTCAATCAAAACTCATAGCATCACAAATTCTCAGACTAATATTTTTCAATTGATTATTAAGTATTGGATATGCCTTCAGAATACCTTAAAAATACCTTATGGAATTCTGTAGGAATACTTTAGGTATATCTTCGAAATTCACTGGGAGGAATTTCCTATGAATATCTTGGAATACCTTTGGTATATCTGAATTTTATAGGAATATATTGGGTATATCTTGAGAATTTCATGAGAATAATTTGGATATATTTTAGAAATGTCTCGGCTATACCTTAAGAATATTTTGGATATATCTTGAGAATATTTTGAATATACCTTGATTCAATCTCACAAAAAATTCAACAACTTAAAGAACAAAGAAGAAAAGAATAATATATTTATTCACGTAGAAAATTCAACAAATTAAAAAACAAAGAAGAAAGAAGAATATCTTACTAGATACCTTGATTCAATGTCATGTCTGCCTTTCACTGTGACAATGCCATAAACACTAAACGTTCATTTCAAAGAAATCAAAGTCAACAGAAGCCCACTTGATTTTTTAATAAAATATTGAATTTCTTATGCCCATTTCAAAGTCGGTAGTCGGCACTTGCCATTACTAGAAATAGCTAAGGCACCAAAGCCAAATATCGGTGTGGAGAAAATAACATATCACTCCAATCTTGGTTTTCTTTTTTCCGAAAACAGAATTTTCTTCGCCCACACCCAGACCCCAATCGCGATTGTTCGATGACAGAGATCGATGACAGAAATCGGGCTGTGAGAACAAATTGAAAAAAAAAAAAAATTCAGTACAAATGAAATATTTTTTGTGCAAACGAAAGAAATAGAAAATTATGATTAAAAAAATGAAAAAATATAAAAATTTCGGTAAATCATGAACTTTTCTTTTTATTTTAGGCTTAAGAAAATTTTTATATAGTAGTATTTTGCCCTATTTTAGAAAAATAAAACTTAGTTTTATATATTTTATATAGTAACTTATAAAAAAAATACAAAGAAATAGATTACTTTTGGGTCTTTTTTATTTTATTTAATATTTTATTTTTCTTTCTTTTTTATTTTTTTTATTTTAAGCCTTTATTTTCCTTTATTCTTTCTATTGCGTTTTAAATTCATAACATATGTTTTCACTTTTTCTTTATTTAGTATTAGAAAATAACAAACAAGGGTTTCAAAAAAAAAAAAAAAACCAAACAATGGCCGTAAGTAAAAAAAATAATAAATTGATAAAAATACAAAGTTTATTATATAGAAAATTTATATTTTACTACTTTGTAAAGTTAGTTTTCAAATAATTTAATCATTTTTTCCTTTTTTTAGACATTTTTTTTATTATCTCAATTCTGAAAGTTAATTAGATTTTATGCTATTATTAATATCTAAATTTCTTAAATTGAAATAATATATTATTTAATGTTTGAGTGATTTCATATATTTATAACATTAATATTTATTAGTATTTGAAATGTGAATATTTGAGGATTGATATTTAGCTTTTAATTGGTTTACTTTCTAAAAAAATTTAGTTATATATTTATTTCAATATTGTATATAATGTCTTATTGAAGTCATCTTAAAAGATATATTTTTTTTGGTATATTTTAGGAAATTTTACAAATATATAAAAAAAAAGGTACCTTTTTATATTTTTGCAGACACTGAAAGTTTTTTTCAATTTTATAAAAAATAATTTTCTAAAATTTTTTACAACAGTATATAAATCTCAAAATACCCCAAAAATATACCAGGCATACTTTCATTGTACCTTATACATATATTGGTTCAATTTTCACCAATAAAGAAAGAAATCAGAACAAGAAGAATTGATTATTAAAGAAGAAAAAGAAGAAGAAAATTCAATAAAATTTCAAAATATCACAAATTCTCAAACAAACAGTTTAATATAGCTTTCAGAATATCTTGGATATATCTTGGAGATACCTTACAGATACCTTATGAATTTATTTGGAATATATCGGGTATACATTATGATATTTTAGGTGTACCTTGAAATTTCTCAAGGAATTTTCTGTGAGAAATTTCATGGAAACACCTTAGAAATATATTGGGTATACCTTTGGGAATTCCATATAAATACCTCAGACATATTTTAGAGATACTTTGGATATATTTTGGGAATTTCTTGAGAATTCTTGAAAGAAATTCCTTGAGAATACCTTGGATATATCTTGTGGATACTTTGGTATACATTTGGAAAATCCATGAAAATACCTTTTTAATACCTTCGGTATACCTCAATCCAAAAAATTTCAATTATTTCCATTTATTTCACATTTTAAAACTAAATGACAATATCAAACACTGATTTACCACAAATCATAAAATCAAAATACAAATCAAAAGTGAAAACACTACTTTAAGTGGATGATGAGAAGGCTTCTCACTCACAGACGCAAGAGAATGCAACCAGGACCAGTAGCATGAAGGGGGATTCGATTGAGGTACAGGCAGAGAGTTTGGAAGAGTGGCAGTTGAGACGATCGTCATTAGTAAAGGAGGAAGAGGCAAAGCTACTCTTCAACTTCACATTCAATTTACGAGAGAACACGTCGGAATTGCAAAAGATCTCAATTATTCCCATTTATTTCACATTTTTAAACCAAATGACAATATTGAACACTGATTTACCACAAATTACAAAATCAAAACACAAAGCAAAAGTGAAAACACTGCTTCAATGGATAATGAGAAGGCTCCTCCCTCACAGAGGTAGGAGAGTGCAACCAAGACCAGTAGCATGAAGGGATATTCGGTTGAGATACAAATAGAGAGCTTGGAGGAGTGGTAGTTGAGACGATCGTCATTAGCGAATGAGGAAAACGCAAAACTACTCTTCAACTTTACATTCAATTTATGAGAAAACATGTGGGAATCGATGTAGTTTCTATTGGAAGAATACAAAAAGTTGGAAGAAGACAATGAGACTGGATAGGAAAGAAAAAGATTTCAGTAAAATTAAAAAACTAAAAAACTGTCAATAATTATAAAAAAAAATGTTAAATATAGACTACAGGTGAAATTTTCTCTATATTTTATAAAGATTGGATATTAAACTCATCCCATTTTTGTCATAATTATTTAACAGCAGATATACCAATTGAGCTAAATGCAAAGCTATGAAACACATGTATAGAGTATAAAACATTCTTAGCAGAACCTTTTCCTCAATAAAAGTTAAAATTTTCTAACCCGTCAGCCTGAAAAACAGTAATCGCATATCAATCAGTTGGAGATTCGGCTGTCTGAGGGGTCGGTTTTTTCACCGGTCCAATATATTTTTGAGCTAATAGTAAAAAATTTATTCGGTTTAAAAGTCGGTTTTCGGTTAAACTAGCCAAACCAAGCTATAGTTAACAAGCATTTAACTAAATTTTCTAACTGGCTTATTATATTTTTAACAATTATGCAAAAGAAGATTACTTACAATTACAAATCCAAAAATCGTAAAATAAAATTAATTAAAATAAATATAATCTTAAGTGAATGATGACTTGACGGTTTGACTATAGCATATTTTACTCTTTTTGAAAATCCCCTACACATGTTCAGATTAGATCGGCAGGGGAATAATAGTTAATAATTACTTTATCGTACAGAAAAAATTAATTAATTTAATTAAATTAATAATTTTTATTTGATACTTTTTAAAAATATTTCCTATTTATTACTATATTAAAAATAACTGTTTAATTTTTTAATATAAAATTTATGCAAATGCCGATTAATTTTATAAATTATTTAAAATAAAAGTTGAAAAAAAAAATATTTAGATATATTTGTAATTGAATAAAATAATTAAATTTTTTAAAAAATAAATACTTTATAATTTCGGACGTCTATTTCGGATGGAAAGAGTAGTTTGCAACTAATGATATTGGAGACCATGAGGAGTGCAAGTTGGACTACTTTTTTGAAATTAGTTCCTCGTAAAGAATAATTATATAATAATTGCTATATTTTTTTTCTTAGCAAAACAATAATAATTAATAAATGTGATTGAATATTAAAAGAGGAATTGTCCATGCCAAAATTGTATATTCCAGTTGAGTGACGGTACCTAACTGACCAATTGATGTGATTAACTTATTCACGATATAGTAAATAAATCATGAAAGCATTAGCTAGTTTTTACTGTTTAGAGAAATTTTTATATAAATTCAATTTATCATATTATTTACAAGCTAATTTAGTTATAAAGTAATATATGCATATTGTATTCGTATAAACCAATGAGAATAAAATAATTAAATACACATTATAATATGTTTGGATTAGTTTATAAATAACATGATAGAATAAATCTATCTAGTAATTTCTCCATTCCGAAATTAATGATTTCTCTTTCTTCAAGCTAACTTTTGAGATATGTAGCTCCAAAACCTTTTTACTTAATTAAAAGAATTACTATTTACCCTCGTATAGTTGATATAATACACTATATAGTCACTTGAGATTTAAAAATTAAACAATTCGTCTTTTTTATTTTGTCTCTGTTAAACTATATAGTTATTCTTTTAAATTTTAAGACATTTATCGTTAATCAAAAAGAATATTTTCTCTTACTTTGGAGGATATTTGTAAAATATTTCAAATTTCATGAATGTACTAATACAATAGATCAAACTTACCGGTGTACTAGTACAATAGGTAAAACTTTAGAAGTAAATAATAATTTTTTTTATCATTTCATAGTGGAAAACATAATAGTAGAATATGATTAAAAAAAAAGAGAGTGAATCATATAATTTTTAAATCTATAAGAGATAGTAATGTATTATATCAAATCTCATAGGTAAATAGTAATTTTTTTTATTAAATATGATATTAGAGCCATAAATTTTACGATATTAGATCATTTATAGATGTTCAGTTCTATAAATTTCACTTTTCAAATTCTCCATATATGTTTGGTACTGACTGTGAGAAATGAGTGTATTATAAAATTTAAGTGTTTCTTATAATAGTTTAGAAATCTTTCTTCTCTTAAATTGGCTTTTAAAATTGATTAAATCCAAAGTCATTTATCAACACAATTATCATATAATTCCATATTCAATATATGTGGAATTTTCGTAATAAAAAGATTTTGACACATAGCATATACATTAAATTGCTTAGTAATTTCCACATCAAACTGCCCGTTTTGCTACGATTTGCATTCACATTAAATTAATATTTGAAAAAGTCTATTTTTAAAAAAAAAAATTAATTAATTAACATACACATCCCATCTCACTGTTCATTTCCCTTTATGATTGCTCACAAAATGTTCCTTTTAGGGGTCCATCGGTGACTTAGACTTTACTCATCCTCCTCTTTTAAAAAGGAAAATTATCCACACAAAAAAAAAAAAGATTCATGGAAATAAAGAATCTCTGTAATTGATTCAGTGATTCACTAATCTTAAGCACTTTGCTTCAATTTCAAAACAATTGAATCCTTTATCGCTGTATTTAGTTAATGAATTTGTATATGATAACCTGTATTTAACCATACACTGACTTTTAAAAAAAAATTAATTAATTAAATTTATAAATTGAAACACAAACCGAATTCAGACCCAAAAAAAAAAAAAATGGTGGTTTCTCAATCTCAAGTGCCTGGAAGAATATACGAATTCAACATCCGAAAGTGAATTGGACTAAGCTGATTTGGAATAGAAGCTGTATTCCTCGACAGAGTTTTATTCTATGGCTAGACCTCGAACATAAATTTCTTACTGGGAAAAGATTGATGCTGTGGAATATTACTTCTATTAATACTTTGTGTTTTCTGCAATAGGCATAGGGAAACTATTGAACATCTATTTTTTACATGCTGTGTGTCAAAGGATGTTTGGGAACAGGTCTGTGCTGCATGTAATATTCACAGAGCTGAATATAGTTGGAGAAGAGTGGTGAGTTGGTTTAATAGACATGCTGTGCGAAAATCTAAATTGGCAGCCTACCGCGGGATTGCTTTGGCTGCAACAATTTACTACTTGTGGAAAGAAAGAAATCGTATTATTTTTGCCAATGAGAGATTTCAAGAGAAGAAGGTTTAGTCAGAGTGTGGTTTTTTTTAATGTGCTGATTCTTATTGTAAAAAATTAGGTAGGAATTAGTTGTTGTACAGGGTTTGTACTCCTTGTTTAGCAATATTATTCTTTGGTTGATTGAGGGAAAAAAAAAAGGTAATGGGTCACTAAAAAATATGTAATAAAATTAGTTTCATGTTGTAAAATGGATAAGTATATGATGAATATATCTTTAGTTTACATAATGTATAATATATGTGCATATGAGTTATGAAATAATTGGACTCTGAGCTTATTGGTATAAATTCACTTTTTTGCTGGATGTGTTATTCTCTGGAAAAGAAAAATATTTAAAAAGTGAAATAATAAAGAAGAAAATAAAAGAGAAAATTGTGGAAACAGAAAAGTCAAAACATATGGAATCATGATTGGAGTGAAACACAGTTTAGGATGCATTTTGACCTAATTAATGATTAATTTTTAGGTTTGACAAATCAAATAAAAAAAAAAGTAGTGGGGAGACTCTTCCTTAGCTTTTAGTTATAGCGTAGAACATAAACAATGTTAAAAGGAGAAAGCATCGAAGTGATCCATGCGGACAACTACATCAATTTTTTTTTCCTTACATATCAAAACACACACATGTGGGGCGCACGTGATATGATTAAAGTGAAAAGTTTATGCCTATCTACGCGTTTCTTGTCCCTATTTTTTTTAAAAAAAATTTTACATAGCTTGAAGCATATACGAGTGATAAAATACTTAGAATTCGATTCGGAATTAATCGAGTTAAGTTCTACCTCGAGTAGTTTATTGAATTGAGTTTGAATATCACATTATTCGACTCCTAAATCTTGCGAATTTAATTGAGCTAGATTATTTCTATTATTTATTAAATTACATTTATACCTTTACTATTTAAACAATCTAAAAATCTTATATTTCCTTCTTTGGTTCAAGTCGAACCGAATTTAACCGAGTATATTTTGAGTCCAGTCAAACCGAGGATATTACTTATTAAATTTTTTAGCTCAGTCGAGCTTTATCGAGTTGAATTCGAGTATTTTTCAAATTGAGTTTTGAACAATTAAAAAGAAGCTCGATCGAGTTTCAAGTATTTTAATAAAGTCAAACTCGATTCTGACACTGTATCAATTTGACCCAACTACACTCTCAGATTAGTTATTGATTTTATTACTTTTAACTTTTATCACAATTATTTTATAGTAGGTCTATCAATTAATATTACGAAATAAATAAATTTAAAATTTATTTTCATTTTAATACGAGAGCCTCGCAAATGTTCTTGAAGTAATTATATGATCTATGAGTTTTCCCTTGAGGGAAAAAGGCACTTAGGAAAGGAGATTATTAACATGACATTTGATATTATCATATAGAGGTTAAAAATTTTAAAAATTTAATTGGGTTTAATGATTTGATGCATTTTTACTACATATCATGATAATGCTATGTCCGAAATTTCAACTTTAATTTTTGTTAGATTATGGAAAGGAATCCAAGAATACTTTTATTAATTTTGTAGAATACTTTAATTATTTTTGTGAAGAAAAAACAAAAACAGAGAAGTCAACTATTGAAAGGTAATCAAAGAATATAAATAAATATTAAAATGCTTTTCATTTTTTTTTTGGACAAAAAAATGTTTTTCATGTTAGGTTATAGAATTTTAGAAATTATTGTTTAGAAAATTGTAAACATTAAAATTATCCTAATAAATTCTTATATTTTAAATTGAAAATAAATTAATTAACTTAATACGTACAGCAAGAAGGTTGAGTTAGGTTGTGGGTTAGGCATCCATATGTCTTTGGTTTGGTTTGACCTATGTTTTCTAATCAAGCGGACAAATAACTTCATTAAGAATATGAAGATGATTTTTTATTTTCTTGAGTTATACAGTTTACTTACTATAATAATTTTGAATATATAAATAATTAGTAATATTTTCTACAGTAACACTACCAGCACATTTCATGATAATCATTCAAAAACAGTGGTAAATCCAAAAATTTTGTATAATAAAATCCATATATATATATATATAGTATATTTAATTTATAGAAATATGCATGTTACATTATAACAATAAATGAAAATTCTTTTATAACAGTTATCAATAAATTTTCATATTTTAAATATTCTAGATCTATTGGATAATAAAAACGTTTTGTTCAAGTAATTTGGGTTAATTATGTTTATAATTACTAAATTTTATTTTTATTGTACCACAAAACTTTTGTTGTCCCAAAAAGTCGCTCAACTATATTTTCATTTTACTAAAATCATTTTAGCCAATTTTCTGATTAAAATAACCGGAAAGCTGACGTGTTACTGGAAGTCTGATGCGACAACTGATGTGTTATTGAAAATTAGTTTGGAATGATTTTAATGAAATAAAAATATATAAGTGGCAACATGGCAGGTTCGGGGCGGATTTTCCCATTCGCCGATTTATATTATATATATATATATATATTTCAATATTTAACATTATTTTTTATTTTTATTATTTTAATTAATTAGTTAATTATATAATTTTTTAAATAAAAAATATTTTTTTACTTTAAATAAATGTTATATTCTTATTTTATTATTTTTAAATTTAT
>CATIWF010007694.1:0-27979 GCA_949630135.1 Balakata baccata | reverse complement strand
TAACTATGCTAAATTTCCTTTATTTCAAAAGTAATCATTTATTAAATTTCATTTTCAATATCTTGTGTCCTTATTTAAATTATAGCTAGACACGTACGACTTGGTCCTATTGCGATAAACCGACCCGTGTCAAGTTTATCTCGTGAATACGTTTAGCTAAAATTCCTACGTATGCATGTGTTTCATATGAATGACATATATAAAATGAATATGTCCAAATGTAATGCGTGTCATAATGCATGTGGAAAAGTCGAGGATGTTACACCCTATGTCATCAAGAACTAGAGTCTTGTTTGAGAGGAAAGTCTTCCTTGTAATTTTGTTATACCAAATTTTCTCATCCTTACAAAATCAGTTAAAGATACCTATATTTGAGTTCATGGGAGGCAAGGCCATTTCTTTTGGATGCATGGATAGGCATGGTTAAGGAGGCAAGTCCTTTTCCTTTGGATGCACGGGCTTTGGAGGTGGCTGCCTTAGGTGCTGTGGATGGTTGAAGAAGGAGAGAAATAAGATAAAGATTTGAGAGATTTTTGGAGTGAGAAAGCAAGAGAGAAGGAATATAATACTAAAGTGACGGTGAAAGAGAGAGAAAGAGGGAATTTATAGGTGAGAAGGACATAAAAGAGTCGTTTAAGGGTGTTATGTAAAGAGTTATGACTCTTTTGAAACATTCTAGGATAGTTTTCAAAAAGCTATCAAAGAGAGATTCCTGATCGGGAAACATAGGTTTGTGACCACAGACTGTGTAATGGTCAGAAAGTTTGAATTCTGCACCATTTCTCGAGCACAAAGGGGGTCTTCCCATATGTGAGACTTTAGACATGTGCAATAGTAAAAAAAATTTCAAATTTTGCGAGCAAGAAATAAGGTTCCTGAGTGTGAAGTTTCAAACTTTGGTAACCATTAGGAATAGGACGAAAATTCACGAGCGAGAAAGAGATACTCACGAGTGTGAAACAATTCCAGATCAGGAAGGGGCTTCCCAAGTGCAAATTACAAGTCAAAAACTTTTAAAAGAGAGGATACAAAATTTAGACCTAAGCGTCCTAGTGTTGGATGTAAAATATGATCAATATGAATGTAGTTCTTCAAATTAAACTTCAAGAATACAAATGTTCAAATTTTTACACAAAAACACATATATAGGCAAATGTAAGCATGACATCCATATCAAAACTCAAAAAGGCATACGAATCATATCACAATCCATAAGCATATGAATGATACAAATACATGATTAAAAATTCATTTCAAACCAATATGCTCCTATCAAGCATACCAAGCTCATTTTTTATAAAATAAAACCTTTTATCATTGAGAGTCTTAGTGAAAATGATCGACAATTGGTTGTTAGTGTTGATAAATTCTAACATAACATCATCATTTTAGACATGATCTCTTAAAATATGATGTCTTATGTCAATATGCTTATTTCTTGAATGTTGCATGAGATTTTTAGAAAGATTTATTACACTAGTGTTGTCACATTTGATGGAAATGTGATAAATCATTTGGCCATAGTCCTTGAGTTGTTGTCTTATCCAAAGAACTTGAGTGCAGTAACAACCCATCGCCATATACTCTGCTTCGATAGTGGACAAGGCAACCGAAACTTATTTCTTACTAAAACAAGAAACCAAACATTCACTAATAAAGTGACGAGTTTCAAATGAGGTTTTTCTATCTAAAAAGGCTTTCGGCATAATCAACATATGAAAAATCAATTATATGAAAAAATGAATTCCTAGGATACCATAATCCTAAGTACATTGTGCCATAAAGATATTTTAAAATACATTTTACAGCATGCAAATGAGATTCCTTAAGACATGATTGGAATCTAGCACATAATTAAACATTATACGTAATATTGGGTCTAGAGGCAGTTAAATAAAGAAATGAATCAATCATACCTCCATAAAGCTTTTCCAATTTAGTTGATATGTTTATTAGGGTCTTGGCATTCTTACATCTATCAATTACAGACTTCTTGATTAGTTCCTTTGTGTACTTAGATTGGTTGATGAAGATGCTTTCCTTGCTTTGCTTAATTTGAAGACTAAGGAAAAATTTGAGCTTTTCCATCATGCTCATCTCAAATTCCCTATTCACCCACTTAGAAAACTCTTGGCACATAGATTTATTTATTAGTAGACCCAAAAATGATATCATCAATATAAATTTGAACAATCAAAGTTTCATGCTCATGTTTTTTGAAGAAAAGAGTTTTATCAACAAGTCTTTTGGAAGACCCATTTTCTAAAAGAAATGTTCTAAGTATTTCATACCAAGCTCTAGGACTTTGCTTTAATCTATACAAGGCTTTAGTGAGCTTAAAGACATGCTTTGGAAATACATGATCTTCGATACCGAAAGGTTGTTCAACATAAACTTCCTACAAGATAAAACCATTTAAAAATGCACTTTTAACATCCATTATAAAAAGCTTAAAGTTCATGTGACATGCATATGCTAATAAAATATGAATTGCTTCTAATCTTACCATGGGAGCAAATGTTTCATTATAGTTAATGCTTTCCTCTTAGTTATTTCTAGTGATGTTACCTTCCTCATCTAATTTGTTCCTATAGACTCATTTATTACCAATAATTAGGTAGTCCTTTGGTCTTGGAACCAAGGTCCAAACCTTATTTCTCTCAAATTGATTGAGTTCCTCTTACATAACAATCACCCAACTCTCATCAATCAAAGCATTATCAATAGACTTTGGCTCAATTTGAGAGACAAAAGCAAGATTAGAATCAAAGATCTTGGAATGAGTATTTACACATTTTGTAAGATCACCAATGATTTGCTCTTTTGGGTGTTTTCTTACAAACTTCCACTCCCTTAATAGCTTATTAGTTCCTTGCTCTTGTGCTTGAGGTTGGGCTTCCTCTTGATGTTGCTCCTTTTGTTCCTCATCATGATCATCCTTCGTTGATGTTTCTTCACTCTCCTCTTGATCAAGATTGAGATTATCCAAGGTACCTACAACATCATCCAAAGCACTATCTTTCCTAAGATCAAGCTTACAAGTTTCATCAAAATTAACAAGCATAGTCTTTTCTATAAATAATGTTCTCTTATTGAAGACCCTATAGGCTTTGCTAGAGGTGGAATAGCCAAGAAAAATGCCTTCATCCCATTTTGAGGCAAATTTCCCAAGGTTATCCTTGGTGTTCAATATAAAACACTTGTAACCAAATACTTTATGGTATGAAATCTTGGGTTTTCTTCCATTCCATAGCTCATGAGAGGTTTTGTTTAAAATAGATCTTTTGAAAACACAATTTGAAATATAAAGCAGTATTGGTGGCTTCCACCTAAAAGTAGGCTGGTAAACCATACTCATTAAGTATTATCCATCTCTACCAATGTTCAATTTTTTTCTTTCAACTACCCCATTTTGTTGAGTTCTAGAAGTGGAAAAATCATGTGAAATATCATTTTCCAAACAGAAGTTTTCAAAAAGTTCATTTTCAAACTCTTTGCCTTGATCGCTTCTAATCTTAGAGATTAAGCATCCATTTTCATTTGGGACCCTCTAGGCAAAGTGCTCGAAATTTTCAAATGCATCACTTTTATGAGCTAAGAAATTACCCAAATAAACCTAGAGTAGTCATCAACAATGACAAATGCTTAGTGTTTACCACCTAAGCTAGCAACTCTACAAGGACCAAACAAATCAAGATGCAATAGATGTAAAGGTCTATAGGTACTTAAAATGTTCTTAAACTTGAATGATGATTTGTGTTGCTTCCCCCTTTGGCATGGCTCATAAGTCTTGTCTTTTATGTACTTGACATTTGGGAGCCTATCTACTAGTTGATCCTTGCTAAGGCCTTGAATTAAATCCTTGCTTTCATGTCTAAGCCTTTTATACTATAGCCAAGATTCTTTATTAATAGATATAAGACAACTAAAGGAAATATTAGTCAACTTGTTTAAGTCAATTATGTATGTATTGTCATCTCTTTCTCCTTTGAATATCTTTTGACCATTCAAAAAAGTTAGTAGACATCTATTAGAGCTAAAGATGACTTGGTTTCTTTTATCACATAATTGACTTGCACTTAGAAGATTGTACTTCAAACCATTAACAAGCATTACATCTTTTATAATTGAAATACCATCAAGTCTTATGGAACCAATGCCAATTACCTTACCCTTAACATTGTTTCCAAAGATGATCTTACCATTATCTACATGTTTGATATGTGTGAAGAGGCTCTTATCTCTTGTCATATGCCTTGAGCATCCACTATCCAGTAGCTATATGTTTTGCTTGCTTTTTGATTTAAGGCATACTTATAAAAAATGTCAATTCAAGTTTGGTTCTTAAGTATACAAATAAACTTGGGTCCTTGGGGGTTAGTCTTATAAGAATCCTAATGGGATTTTCTAATCAAATAATGAATGTTGATGTGCCCAAACTCCATGCAATAGTGACATTGTTTAGTCTTGAAAAATCCTTGCCATTTTTCTTGGGGTTTAGGCCTCATAACCTTCTTGCTTGAGCTAAAAGATGGTGCATAACAACAAACACAATCATGTGAAGTGGGTGTTTTCCTAGGTGTATGCCTCTTGTACAAAAAGGCTTGGTTGGCCTTTTGAGGTTTTCCTCTTGAGCTAAGTGAGCCTTTGCAACTCCTCTTTTGAGTATAAGCTTTTGTGTGTGCCTTGATGTTTACCTTAAAAGAAACTACCTTAAGAGAAGAGGTTTATGGAGTGCAAGCTTTCACAAATATAATGCTAGTTGGGGATGGTGATGATAACGATGCCCTATTAAAGCCTAAACCATGTCTCACCAAAGGAGGCTTTATGATACAATAAGGGTATCCAAATTCTCCTTCCCTTTGTGAAATTTAGAGATAGAAAGTCTTAACCTCATTTTTCAATGCATTGTTTTCTTTAAGCAAAGTTTAGGTTAAGGGTGTAAGAGAAATCTCATCCAATGACTTCTTAAGAGAAACATTGGAGATTTTTAGCTCCTCCACAACCTTTTGAAGGTTGAATAAATCATTCTTAAGCTTAGAGCTATTTCTCTCATGAAAATCCATTTCCTTTTTGTATCTTTCTACCTCTAAGCTCATAACCTCAATGAGATCACCATCAATATCATCATCATCACAAGAATTTAAAGCATAAGATTGAGAAGTAGAAGTTACCTCATTGGAGTTATCCACTAAAGCAATGAAGCATAAGTTTGCCACTTCTTCTTGACTTCTTTCATTATCACTTGATGTAGGATCATCCTATGTAGTTTTGTGGCCTTTGTCTCCACCATCTTTGTGGGCCCTTGTACTTCTTAAGCCTTAGACACTCCGATTTTATATGTCCCTTCTTGCCACACTCATAGCATTTTATCTCCTCCTTATTCTTATTGAAGTTGGATAAGGAGCCTTTAAACTCTAAGGCTCTTTGCTTGTAGTTCTTGATAGTCCCATACTTATTGATTACAATCTTCTTCATCTTTTTTGATAATATGGCTATCTTCCCATCCTCTTCTTAACTCACCTCATCACCACTAATGAGGTCCATATCTTGAGCAATGGAGGTGGAAGTTGCTTTGAGAGCTAATGGATTCTTCTTCTCCTTTTCTTGTTCATGCTCTTTGTCTTTAGCAAGAGCCATCTCATGAGTTAAAAGCTTGCCAATGAGCACATCGGTAGAAATAGTGCTCAAGTCCTGATTGGCTTCTTCTATACCTGCCACCCTTGAGCCATAATATCTTATAGGAAGACTTCTTAATATCTTATTGTTGACATCTTCAAGGCTTGTATTTCTTCTATGCTTCTTTATGCCATTAATGATGGCAAATAGGTGGTTGGTCATGTTTGTGATGGAGTCATTTGCCTTCATCTTGAAAAGCTCATATTTGGTCATAAGAAATTGAATTTTCTTAGACCTTACTTGCTTGGTGCCTTCGTAATAGTTCTCTAATGTCTTCCAAATGCTATGACTAGTAAGACAATGTTGAACTCTCCCCTTAAGAGACAGAGAGGGAGAGAGCTTTCTATAATAGTCATGGCTTTCATGTTTTTGTCATTTGCTCTCTTGTGTGGTTCGGTCCACTCATCCCTAGGAAGGATCTTATCTTCACCTTTGGTATTCTTCTTTGTTAGGGCTATCCACTCCTTGCAAACACTATCCCAAACATCGATACCTTCACTATCCAAGTAGTCTTCCATTCTAAACTTCCAAAGGGAATAGTTTGACCTATCGAAGAATGGTTTAAGGCTTCAGAATCCTTCATTAGCCATTGATGATCTTTGCTAGAGTTGATTAGGCTTGAATTCTAAACCTTGCTCGGATACCAATTGTTGCCCAAATAATCACTAAAAGGGGAGGATGAATTGGTGCTAAGAAATTCCTGCTTGCATCACGAAAAACAAACGCATAGCCAATTTGACTAGAGAAAGTAAAATGGCAGCGTCAAAATTGCATTTAAAAGTACCTAGTAAAGGTTTTTGCCAACATAGAGCTATAATATAAGAGGATGAAGCATCTCTCTGAACCACTGAGATGCAAGCCTGCTGCCACTGTTGAAGAAGATTGAGAGCATGAAAGATTACAAAACCAGGTTGTCTTCTCTTTCCATCCCAAATGAAAGCATTTCTATTTTGCCAAATGCCCCATAAGATCATAGTAGCCATACAAACATCTTCAGTACTGAGATGACATAGCAGATAACACCACCAATCCACAAAGTTGGACACATGCATGCTCAAATCCCCAATAGAAGATTGTCACCATACTACTTTGATAGCCTCGCAATGAACAGGGGCATGAAAGCTACTTTCCTCTGCACTATTACAAAAAGGGCACAAGTTTGACAGAGATACTCTCCTATGACCCAAATCAACCAAGCACGGGAGACAACCAGAGCAAACCCTTCAAATAAAATTTTTTAACTTGTTCAGAATTTGCATATGCCATATTTTATTCTAAGGTATTACTGAAGGGAACTGGAAATGAGCATTGTGATCCCTCATTAGGAACTTATAACCACTTTTCACAATGTAATAACCCTTTCTATCCAAACCCATCCATCCTCCTTAACAGTTCGGCTAAGTGGAATCCTAGCAATGGCCCTGCAGTCACGGCTCCAAAACAAATCCTGCACAATATCTAAGTCCAAGTCACCAGCCTTTTCAAGACTAATAGAGCAGTGAGATTCAACAAAAGGAATATCAACTTCCAAAAGCCATGGGTCCTTCTAGATACTAATTGTTGAGCCAGTGCCAACATGATATCTAGCTCCTTCTTTTAGCATATCTATAGTAGAAAAAATACTACTCCAGATGAAGCTAGGATTTGTACCTTCTTTGGCATCAAACAAAGAGGTTTTAGGGAAATATCTCGCTTTATACACACGAGACATGAGAGAAGAGAGAGAGGTAAGAAGTCTCCAGCCTTGCTTTGCCACTAAAAGGCTTGTTAAACTCATGTAGTTTCCGGAAGCCCAAACTATACACTTAAAAAGAAAAGAACACTGAAAAATATAGCTAAACAGAGCTAAAGCATTAGCTTGAATGGCCTGATCGTCTTGGCTTTTCACGAGCATGCTGCCATAGTGCGATGCCATGGATACGAGAGTGCTGAGATACATAGGTGCGCTGCTTCACTCTATCATCACTCGGCATGATCCACTTCATTTTATATATCATATCATTCATGAAGGCTTTTTTCAAATAACTTAAGCAAAAGATATACCCGATCATTTGTATTCATCTATTTTCATTATTTTATTCCCCTTGATCAAGTTTTTTCTAAATTGATCCTAATATTTTATTTTTGATCCATTTTGCACATTAAAAATTTTAATTTTTGTTATAATATATCCATTGTCATACCAAAATACATGTGCCTATGAATTTTCTGATATGTCATGTCATTATATAATGACTTGGTTTGTTGTATTTTTTGAACATATTAGATGATAAAAGAAATAAAAAAATGGAATATAAGAGACAATTTAGACTAAAATGATCAACAAGTCAAAATGACAGAATGAATATATATATATATATATAATGCAATATGCCAATAACTTATCACTCTATTTTTCTCTTAGTCTTTATTGGATCTAATAGCTAATTGTGTTTTTTTAATCCTTGTCATGAATTTTTTACGGCAAATACTGAAAATAAAAAATTTTAATTAAATAAAAAAAATTATCATCCTCATAAAATGCGTTATTTTGACTCAAAATTAATTAAACAAATTTAACCATGCATTAATTTAGTAAAACTCGCTTGCAGTTTGGGTTTCCATTCTGTTGAGGTTGAGTGTGATAACTTAGTTGTGATTAATATGATTTGTGGCTCTTGTTCTATTGATCTTAACAGCTTGCCCATCATCAAACAAATTAAAGAGATTGCCAGCAGATTTCAGTTCATCTCCTTCAAGCATATTCTCAGGGAAGCCAACTTTGAGGTCGATTTTCTTTCTCACCTAGCTCACTTCACTTTGGGCTGTCATTAGTTATAGCAGCCCCCTCATGGGATCCATCAATGGCTCGTGCATGACCTCATGGGCACTTCTTATTTTCACCTGTTGTTTCTTCCCTTTGTGAACTTTGCTCACCTTCATATACCCAAAAAAAAAAAAAAAGTTGAACCATGCATTAAATAATAATAATAATAATAATAATAATTCGGTATGGCACTATTCTTAAAGAGTACTGATGTACTCAAATTAAGTGCTCGTAAGTGCATAAGCTAATTGTAGAATGGCAAAACACCTTCAAGGTCGATCTCTCAAGGAATTGTTCGGCTTAACTTTTTAACTACCTTAAATTGCCAATGGAAACACAATAATGCAACTAAACATTCTATTCAGTTTTGATGGTGTGAAGATTAAACTAATGAATATTGAAACAATAAATTAACTAAGAGACAAATAAACTTAATTGAATTACTTATGAGACTTAAATAGGCATTTAGTTCGCACATTAGTCGTAATTCATATCCCCTAATTCCACGAAGCACAATGAATTAAGATTCCTACGGCTCTCGCCTTAAGTCGCTAACTATCCAAGCTAATGACATAATTAACATTCAACCCAATTTTTGGAACAAATTACAGATAGTTCGTCTAATAACTCATCCTTAAAATGTCAATTCTAAATTATATGAATGGTGGTCAATTATACATTCAACTTAAAACTTTATAAGCATAATTAAAGATCAAAAGAATCAAATATCATTAAAAATTAAAGAGAAAATTCATACATCCTAATGGCTATTAAATACCTAATAAAACTTTAGCCAAGAATGGCTTTAACCATTATCAAGTTAATTCCAAAGCTAAAGCTAAACATGTTACAACAGAAAAGAATGGAAATAGAAACCCCCAGAAACTAATTAGCTTGAACCTTCCTTGGATAGTTGGTGTCTATTCCTCAAAAGCTCCAAGCTTGACAACTTCAATGGTGAATAACCTCTAATCGTAGCTTACACTGCTAAAACAAGATAGAATGGCTTTCAAGGTCTCTTCCGCCACCCAAATCTCAAAAGTAATCAATGTAAAAGTGGAGTGATTTTCAAACCCCCTTTCTCAGCCCCCAATAACATCTTTAAACCCTAAGAAATCTAATATGAGTTTCTTTCTAATTAGGATTCTTTTTCCCACTTTAAAAGATAGTAAATATTTACAACTTTAATCCCTAACCAATCAAAATTAAAGCCTTTAACATGGGCCCACACTTCAGCAATTAAGAGTTTCATACGCAGAAGGCTTTTAACATTTCTAGAAATCAATACGGGCGTATAGATCCACACTCCCGTATAGATTTTTTATACCTTTCTTCAAGTCAACACCCACACTCCCGTGTCAGAATACCTCCTGTGTGGATCCACATTCTCAAGCTTTAAATTCACACGCTAGTGTTGACGTACACTCCCGTGTCAGAAGGGTCGTGTGGATTGCTTTCCATCCAAGTGCTTAAATCCTCCAAGTTGTGCAAAACTTCTCATTTCTCTTCCATTTTTTCTAAACCAAAAGATAACATCAAATTACACAATTTCCCGATAATAAACACAAATCAAAGACATAAAAACACACAATATATTCTAAAAGATATTATAAAATATTAACTGATCAAGTACTAAGTAATTTATTAAAATAAAGAATCACGTGACAATTTCATTATTGTAAAACACGAAATAACTTCTTATTTACTTGCTAATTTTGTTGTAAAAATAATAATAATTACCTATTATTACAAAATCTTTCTGAAAAACACAATGAAACTTTTATATCATATTTTATCATTAAATCTCACACACGCTTCATTCTCAAGCAAAGAAAGGTTGATGAGCTGGCGCTGTCTGAGGATGACCTTCGCACGTGTGTTACGCGTAGTCTCACTTACAAAGACGTGTACCCAATTTTCATTGAAAATATTAAAACAAAGAATTAGTAAGTTTTAATAAAAATAATAGAAAAATATTCATAGACGGAAGTCCTTATGATTTATAAATAAAGACAGTGGCTGTATATTCATTCTTAGCTTCAAGTCAGTTGGGTCTCTATCTTTCAAGAATCAGCAATTTCTCTTAAATTCTGGTGTTGGGTTTGATTTGTTTTGAGTTTTGATTAATGTGAAATTTTGAAGATGGGGAGGCAACCATGTTGTGACAAAGTTGGGTTGAAGAAAGGGCCATGGACTGCTGAGGAAGATAAGAAGCTCATCAACTTCATCCTCACCAATGGCCAATGTTGTTGGAGAGCTGTTCCTAAGCTTGCAGGTCTCCTTCCAATACAAATAGAAATATTTTTATTTATTCTAATTTTCTACCATTTCATCAAAATGTAAATGGGTTTAAGAAGAAAGAGAAGAAAAATAATAAATTTTAGGGTTTGAGGTACTAGTTTGGTGATCAGATAATTGAGGTCTCAAATTCTAATTTTTATTACAAATAAAAGTATGTTTATTCTAATTTCTATATTTTGTTCAAAATGTAAATGAGTTTATAAAAAGAAAGAAGAAAATCAATAAATTTTAGCCAAATGATCAAAGCTTTACGGTCTCGAATTCTAATTTTCAGTAGGGCTTTTATAAATAATCAGTTTGTGAATTAGCTGAATGGGTTATTGTTGCAGGATTGTTGAGGTGTGGAAAGAGTTGCAGATTGAGATGGACTAACTATTTAAGACCAGATTTAAAGAGAGGGCTTTTATCAGAATATGAAGAGAAAATGGTTATTAATCTTCATGCTCACCTTGGCAACAGGTAAGTTAATTATCTATCTTTTTTCACTCTTCAAGTTTTTGTCAACATTTTTCTCTCTTTTCACCTTCTTTCTATACTTCAAAAAACTTTATGATTCTTCTGCATTCATGTCTTCAGTTTGGTAAAGTTAGCCTCCTTTTTGGACAAATTTATAATTTTTTGAGCAATGTTAACGGTCCAACACTTTTTTTTTCTTTAGTTAGCTTGTGAAGATTAAAAAAATTTTAAAAATAAAGGAAAAAATAATAATTTTAGAGTTCTTTTCCTCACCAAATTAATAAAAGTAGTGAATATTCGTTAATCACTTATCCTATCAATTTTTTTTTTTCCTATTTTCAGCTCAAGTGGATAAAGGAATTAATAAATATTTAAAAAGAATTCATTCACTAAAAGCTGAGATGGAATGATAAAATTGCTTTTGTTTTAGTCTTTTAAATTTGAGTCCGAGATATAAAAAATATTTTATTCCATAGATTATCCAACACCGGTAAGTTTATCCGATATGAATAAAAAAATAATTTAAAAAAGATTTAAAAGTATGGAGTTGGACCCATGTGCATTCCTTGAACAAATTAAAGAAATTAACATACATTGTAAATGAGTTTGAGATTTTAATCATTCCTTTATTTTTCATTAGTTATATGCATGATTTGTGAGCTAACTTACAAATGTCTAGCCAGGTATACTTTCTCTTTTTGAAAAGGACCATTATAGAGTTAGTGGATATAATACAATTCACTCTTCTTAGGAGTGGTCCCTATTGCTATTCACTTTTTTTTTTTTCCTTTTTTTTAAGGAAATAAAAGTAAAAATAAAAATTTGTTAATGATTATTAATTTATCATCATGTTGAAGCCTAACGATTTTTTTTTTGTTTCATTTCATTTCATTTATTTATTTATTCTGCAGATGGTCCAAGATTGCTTCTCATCTACCAGGAAGAACTGATAATGAAATTAAAAATCACTGGAATACCCACATCAAGAAAAAACTTAAAAAAATGGGCATTGATCCTCTCACCCACAAGCCACTTCCTAACACTGAAGCACCGCCGCCAGCATCATCACCACCGCAGCCGCCGCTACAAGAACAAGAAATGCAATCTTGTTTAACTAATGGCAAGGAAACTGAAGCACCGATACAATCAGCTATTAGTGATGAGCCAATGGAGATGATGCATGGGTTTTGCATAGATGAAGTTCCCATTATTGAACCACATGAAATACTTCCGTGTGCAGCACCTTCAACAACAACTTCATCTTCTTCTTTTTCTTCTTCTTCATCTTCATTTTCTCAAGAACCAAACAGTTTTTTTGAAGAGCTACAGTTCTCAAATTTTGATTGGAATATTATTGAGAATGATATTGATTTATGGGGAAATGTGGTGAGTAGTTGGGATTTACTGATGAATGATTCTGATACTGACAGAAAGCAAGTAGGAGATGGTGTTGATCAAGATTCTTGGACATATGGGATACTATAATTTGATACTAATTTGTGAAAATTAAAAAGAAAAAGTGAAAAAGAAAAGCAAGAAAGATAATTTCTTCATGGGGCTTATTGTAGTTTTGTTTGTCATTTTGCTACTAAGGAGAAAATAAATCAAGAATCCGGGAAAATCCCATCTTTGATTTAGCTTTTTCTTTTTTTTTTTTTTTTCCTTTTATATGAGAGAAAAAAATAAAATCAAGTGGAATCAAATAAGAAACTCTTTGTATATGATATAATTATTGGGTTGTCTTTATTTATTTATTTATTCATTTGAGTTTCTTTATGTAGACCATTCATTAATTTTTATTTATTTCTATATAATATGATGGCTTTCGGAAATAAAAAAAATTGTGAGGGAAAGGAAAATAAAATATCTAGTTCATGTAGATGGAATTTTAATTTATTTCTCATCCAATAAGTTAAATCATTATTTCACTCTTCTTTGACATCAAATCGATAATAAATTCATCAAAAAGGCTATTTATAATGAACAGTACAAGACTTTTTATAAATTAAAGGTTTGTTATAAAAAAATATTTCATTTTTTATGGATCGTGCAAATGAATTCCATATTTTGTATGAATAGTTCTAATTAAGAAATTTTACTTGCAAATTAATTCTAATCATAGAATTCATCATTTGTAAATCAAATGAATTTTTTTATTGAAGTTGAACCACACAGAGGCTAAGATATCTAAATTAGCGAAGAATTATGGATAGAATAGGAAACTACATCTAACAGTAGTTCTAATAAAATATTTTAAACTAAATAATAAAAGTAAATTAATTAAGAAATGAATAGGATAAATTTTTCTAATTACTCTAATATATAAGGAACAAAATAAAAAAAATTCTAAGAAAAAATTGAGAATGCCACAAGAAAAACTCATTTTCACTGAAAAAAAAAAGTAAGAATTAAAAAACAAGTAGAAAAAGAAAAACCCTCCTAAAAGTACTCTAAAAAACGATTTTATCGTGGTCTATATTGTGAAGGACACGTGGATAGAAGAAAAATGCTACCTAAAAATTTTTTGTGGTTTGTGAGGCGTCTCGAAACAGAGACGATGGATGAGCCGGCCTCTTCCTTTTATATGTATTAACACATAATAATATATATTTAATTATTTTATTTTTATTAATAAATAGAAAAATAAAACAATAATATATATATATATGATTAAGTTGATCTATTAAACTCTATTTAGCTAAAACTCTATCTTACTTTACATTACCTCTTCCCAAGAAAGGGTAATAATTTTTTCACTTTAAACTTTCAAAATTCACATTTGAAACTCTTATATAGGTCTAAACTTCATTAACATCCTCCTTGCAGATCCATTCATCCATATTTCATCAAAATCCCTGACATGTGATCTCGCATCAAATCACATATTCAAATTTCAATTGAAATTTCTTTTTTTTTTTTTTATAATGAAATCAATAGAAATATTTTAGCCTAACATCTAGTACTTGACATATTTTATCATTTTTGCTCCCTATAGTTCTTTTTTATACCCATTGACACACACACACACACACATATAGTTAGCCTTTCAATCACACATTTGATTAGAATTTAATAAATTTTAACAATTTGTCATGAAACTAATCACAGGTGTATAAATATTCACCAAATTAAAACTATGTTTGATCAATAAGGTTAAATAAATTCCAGTTTATAAAATTAAATAGTTAATTGTAAAAATTATATCCGTAAATAGTAATTCGAACTAAAAATAATTTTACAAGGCAAAACGTGGCAAAATGTTATGCACATACTTAAAAGAAACATTAACTTTTCAAAAATTAAGGCTCATTTCATTTTTATATAAATTAAAAAAATTGTTAATATATATAGTTGAATAATACAATTTTTTCACTATTATATTTCTATTAAGAAAATAAGAAATGATAATTTATATTTATTAATAATAAGATATATTAAATAAAAATAATATACAATTATTAATCACTTACATTTTTTAGAAAATAAATTATAATTTAAGGCAAACTTGCAATTTGAGCAATTTTCTATCAGGTAATATTATAAAAAATTATACCCTATCTTTACTTGGCAAAGATCCCAAAGATTGCTTTATCTTGTAAACCAAAACCGTAGGCTACTAGTAACAATGACATTATTCCGACAGTATTTATATGATAATAATAATAATAATAATAATAATAATAATAATAATAATAATAATAATAATAATAATAATAAAGTGACATTGAGATATATTATTTAAAAAATTTATGTAATTAATAGTGATTATATTAATATAAGTAAAAATATTAAATAGACATTTAAACTGAAAATAAAAATAAACTAAAAAAAAGAAGAAAAAGGTTAAATTAAATTACGACAAGAGATTTGGTTAAATATATTATTTAGTCTCTTCATTTTTTTAAATGCATTATAAACTCTTCCATATTTGATTTTGTTAATTAAAAAGATCATCTGTTACTTTTTTTAATGAAATATTTTGTTAATCAACTAAAATATTCTGTTAGCTAACTAAAAATATAAAAAATAATATTATTTATTTTTTGACAAATTTGGTATAAAAATATATTAAGAAATAACAAATTTGATATTTTGGTATCAAGTTGATACATTAAATTTTTTTTTTTTAGTATTTTTTAAAACAAATAAAAAATGACAAATTTAACATTTTGTTTATCTATAACTACAAAATAAATGGAAGAGTTTGATTTTATATTAAACCAAATATGATGAATTTCATAATATATTCAATCAACTCGATGAAATCATAGAAGTTTACTCAAAGAAAGATGATTAGGCTTGTGGCTGAATATTCTTACAAGTGAAGGAGGAAGACCTGTCAGCTAGCGGAATCTTGAACGTCAAAACATACCATTCTTTTTGCATACTATTGACTTTCAGCCCTATTTAATATTTGTTGACTATATAAGGATACCTAAATATTAGATAAATGTCCTTGTTTTTTTTCATTTTATATGACTAAGGTTATGAGTTCTTGATATTGAATTTCAACTCGAAAATGCTTTATTTATTTGCCATATGCACGAAGAGTTTGTCTGATCCACATTCATATTTCAATTTCTCATTTACAAAAATGAGAAAAGTATAGTGGTTTTAGTTATATTACAAGTCTAAGGGAATTTCTTGTTTAATCAATGGAGAAACTTTTAGGAGAATTCGATCTACTATATTATTTATAAATTAATCTAACTATTAATTATCTATATGTATGTTGTATTTATATTAACCAATGAAAATAAAACAATTAAATACATATCAACTAATGAAAATAAAATAATTAAATGCATATCAATATATAATTAGATCAGCATATGGATAACGTGATAAACTAAATCTGTCTAAAAATTTCTCATATTATATATCTCACTTATCTATAATAGTAGTTACAATAAATTAAAATTTATTTTAGAAAAAATTATTATTTACTTCATAATATTTGACATATTACACTAATACCCTCTAATTTTTAAAAATTATATAATTTACCTCTCTGTTTTATCTCAATTAGACTGTGTAGTCCTTCTATTAAATTTTAAAACATTTACTGTTAGTCAGCATGAATGTTTTTTTTGCTTAGGGGATATGTACAATATGTCAAATTATAGAGGGATACTAATATAATAGATCAAACTTATAGAAGAGTACTATTACAATAAGTCAAACCTCAAGAGAAAAATAATAATTTTTTTTCTTTATTATTTTATTACAATTTAACGTATTTTTAACAGAAAAGTCTAACAAAAAGACATAAAGGGGCAACTCATATAATTTTAAACATTAGGAGAGTACTAGTACAATATGTCAAATTTTAAGGGGTAAATAGTAATATTTTCATTATTATAAAAGAGTAATGAATTTATAAGTTTTAAATTTAAAATTGATTAAAATTAACACGAAAATTTCCACATTAGGACATGGGCATATCCTTATTGAATTGTGATATCACTTAACCCTGTAAATGTTTAAAAATCTATAATTACAGATACACTATAATGAATATAAAATCCACTATTTTTAATAAGTAAATCCCAATAAAATTTAAGGTATAATATAAAGAACATTGATTTTAATAAATTGACTCCAATAAAATTTTAAAAAATAATTTTTTAAAATTTAGAAAAACTATTGATAAAAAATGAAAAGTCTTGATTAAAAAATTAATTTAAAACTCATTAAGGACTGTTAAAAAAAATTCTTTTATTGTTTTAATATTACATTGTAATTTTATAATTTAATTTCTGGATATGTCCCTACATTAGGATGATTTTACATTGTGATTTGATATAACTATTTGACATGCTATTTTTTTTTTTAAATTTGCTTTCTCATTATTATTCTCTCTAGCTATTATACAAGCAATATGTGCCATTTTTTGCTTATTTTGCTCCTATAAAAAATAAATTGCAACTAAAATATACAAAAATGCTAATACATATTTCATAAATTGAAGAAAATAAAAGGAGTGATGTTTACTTGTTTAGCATAAAAAACTAAAACCTGAAACCAATCCAAAACTTTAGGATTGAGCTCTATTCAAACCTGAAATCCGAATAACTCTTTCAAAAATAGCAATAATCTAATTGGATCCGTGACCTTTTTCTTTAATTAAATTTTAAAATATCAAGAATTAAATGTACTTTACATTTTTTGTATAAAATTTTATTAATTTGTGTTATATATGCTTTATCCCTTCACAACATTTTAAATCAATAGAAGCCTAAATAGAAAAACGATTAAATAAATTAATATAGTTAAAAGAATACAAATTCATACAATTTTTTAATTCTCTCTAAAACTACGTGGTTTTAACTCTGTATTGATTAACTTAGAAGACAGACTCCATCTTCTTTTCCATTTTAATAAGGGGAGTATGTTGAAGTGAATGTCCTCGAGCTTATAATTTCAGGCTGCTTCCCTCCAAGACTATGCATGAAGTACAATTGTCAATAATACGTATGGCAAAATCCTTCATAGCCAATTGCCTCGGCGCCTGCCTCTTTAGGTGGAATATAGGTTCGTTCACTTCTTTATCCTATTCTTCTAGAACTTCAAGATTATCTGGAATTTCCTCCTTTTTCTCAAACTGATGTTCTTCAGGCCTTACAACTCTTGATCTTAGCTTGTAGGTTTTTTGAGTGAGTGAATGAATCACCTGATTTTGCCTTTTTTATTGATCCCTTGCATTTAAAAAAAAAAAGCTATCTAAACTAAAAACTAAAGTGTAAAAAATAAAACACAAATAACAAAAATGCATAAACTAAACAAAAACCAAACTAATCAAGTTTTGACAACCGCTAGTAATTTACTAGGAATCTAATTAAGAAATCTCTGGCAACAACACCAAAAACTTATATTCACTCAAAGTTAAACTCACAAGGGGATTAGCCAATTGTAATATTGGCAATTTTACCTCCAAGGTCGATCTCATAAGGACTTATTCAACTTAAATCCCTAATTAATCTAACTAGCTACCAAATTAACTAACAAATTAAACCTAAACACTCTAAACCAGATTATAGGATTGATTCTAATTCTAACTAAATTAATTTAATACTGGAAATAGACTTGCAACCTAAACAGATTAAAGTAACCAATTAAATGAGATAGATATTTAGCTTCGCTTCCCCAATATTGGATTTCTCTTTTTAATCAATTAAGCATAATGAACAATAATTCTAAGGTGATCACCTATATTCACTAATTAAACCAACTAACGTATTAATTAATGTCAAAACCAAATTTTCAGTCAATTTATAGATGATTTATCTAATAATGCAATCTTAATATTTCTAAATTTAAATAATGGGTGGCCAATCAATTACCAACGTGAAATCAATAAAATAAAATTGGAAAAGAAAGAAAAATCATTCATTCCATAAAATATAAAAAGGTCTATATAAAATCGAGTAGCTAACTAAATACCCAACAAATGTTTAGCCTAACATTGCTAAGACAATGATAATGTTCATAACAATATAAAACTTAAACATATTATAGTAGAAAGGAAAATAAAATAAAACTAAAAGCTCCACTGAAACTTTAGAACTTGAATCTTTGCAAAAGATTGATCCCCAGTTCTCAAAGACTACAAGCTAAATCAATCTTCAAAGACTTAACTAGTTGAATCAAAAGCAAGTTCACAATCTGTTGGATGTACATGGAAGACATGCCCAAGAGCTCTCTTGAAGCATACAAAGGATGGAAAATAGAAAAGCGAATAGTTGTTAAAATGTTTAAACCTAAATCCTACAAAAAGTTGGAATAAATACTAAACTAGAGTCCTAATTGATATCAACTTCCCAAAATACAATATTTCTATTGGTATAAAATAAGAATAAGGTGATATAAATGAAAGGGAAGAAGCTAATATATTTTATTCATCAAATTTATTTGTTTATACAACAAGATTATCAATTAAAAATGGCATGAAATCAACAATATAACCATATCAAATCACAAGGATAACATAATAAAAATAATCCATGAAAATTTGCTAAAGAACCAAATTATATCTTAATTTATTTTGTGATCCCAGCAGTATTTAGAGTCAATAAATCAACATTCCTCCTTGACTTTGATGCTGCATACTCTTAAGTTTTTATCTGAGAGACTCAGATCTTGCTTTAGGAAGTGCTTTTGTTAGAATATCAGCACTTTGGTCTTCTGTCTTACAATGGATCAACTACACTTCTTCTTGCTTTTGGACTTCCCTTAGAAAATAAAGCTTTATCTTAAAGTGTTTTGTTTTGCCATGAAACACTGGATTGTTGGCAATTGAAATTGCTACTTGATTATCCACATAAATTTTTATGCTCTCTATCTGCTCCATGTACAAATTAGCCATGAGTTTTCTGAACCAAAGAGCTTAATTTGTATGCAGCTGCTGTTGATTGTGCTATGACCTCTTGCTTCTTTGAACATCATGAAAAAATTCCAAAACCAAAGCTGAAACAATAGCCTGAAGCGCTTCTCATGTCATCAGTACATCCACCCAATCACTATTAGAATAGCCATGAAGACTGAAATTTTTAACATAGAGAAACCTTATTCCAAAGTCAATTGTGCCTTTGACATATCTGAGAATTCTTTTTGCTGCTTGAAAGTGAATCTCAATAACACAATGCATGTATCTTGATAATAAACTTATAGCATGCATAATGTTTGGTCTAGCAGCTGTTAAGTATATTAGACAGCCAATTAAGCTTCTGTACAGCCCTTCATCAACATTTTCAGCTCCATCATGTTTGTTAAATTTTTCTTTTTGAGTTATTGGAGTTGCAGTTGGCTTGCAATCCTCCATCTTGAATTTTTTTAGAATCTCCTTTGCATATTTGGACTGAATTACAAAGATGCCACTTTGGTTTTGTTGCACCTGCATGCCAAGGAAAAATGACATTCTTCCAAAATCTGTCATTTCAAAAGCTTCTTTCATTTCTTCTTAAAACCTATAAATGAGCTCCTTATTGCTACCTGTGACAAGTAGATCATCAGTATATAGAGATACCACCGATATTTATTTATCAGCCTTCTTAATATATAAGATAAATTCTAAGTTTATTAAATGTGCATCAATTCTGCTATACCATGACCTTGGGGCCTGTTTTAAACCATATAAGGCCTTTTTCAATTGATAACCTTCTCCTCTTGTCCATGAACAACAAATCCTTTAGGTTGCTCCACAAAAATTTCCTCCTCTAAGTATCCATTTAAGAAGGCTGATTTTACATCCATTTGATATATAATCCAGCCTTTTTGTGCAGCAAGAGCTAGCAACATCCTTATGGTATCCAACCTAGCAACATGAGCAAAAGTTTTATAGAAGTCTACTCTAAAAATTTGTGCATACCCCTTGATAACGAGCCTTGCTTTATACTTGTTTACAGAACCATTAGGATTAAGCTTGGTTCTATAAACCCACTTGTCTCCTATAGCCTTCTTGTGTTCAGGTTTGTCCACCAATTCCTATGTTTGATTTTTCTCAATCATTTTGAGCTCTTCCTTCATTGCAAGTATCCATTTCTGATCAGTTGCAACCTCATTATATCCTATGGTTTTTATTAAAGCTATATTGCATCTCTCATAAATGTCATAGAGTGATCTGGTTCCTTGAATAGGTTGATCATTAACATTATCATCATTCTCCTTTTAAAACTCAAGTTGCTTTTCATTTTCCTAGCTCCAGCTTTCTGATTCAAAGAATTTCACATCTCTGCTCACAATTACTTTATTGCTTTGTGGCAAGTAAATCCTATAAGCCTTTGATGTCAAGCTATAGCCTACAAAGATTCCTGGTTCTGCTTTCTTGTCCAGCTTGTCTCTCTTAACCTGAGGGAAATAAGAAAAACACAAGCAGCTAAAGGTTTTCAGATTCAACAACTTGGGTTTGAAGCCATACCAAGCTTCAAATGGAGTCTTTTCAGGAAGTGATTTTGATGGTAGTCTGTTCAGCAAAAATACTGACGTACTTGTTGCCTCAGCCTAAAACCTCTTTGGTAGACCTTTGTCATGAAGCAAACATCTTGTCATCTCCATTATTGTTCTATTTTTCCGCTCTACCACCCCATTTTACTGTGGAGAGTAAGGTGCTGTCAATTAGTGCTCAATACCTACATCTTCACAAAACTTGCTAAACTTTTGAGATGTATATTAAGTTCCATTATCAGACCTTATCATTTGCATTTTCCTTCCACTTTGAGTTTCCACCCAAGTTTTAAACTTATAAAAGATGTTAGCAACCTCAGTTTTGTGTTTCATAAAATAAATCCTACACATTCTTGTGTAATCATCAATGAAATCAATATAATACTTACTGCCATTCAAAGATGGTGCTTTCTGAGGTCCTCCCACATCTGTGTGCATCAATTGTAGCTTGTGTGTTGCTCTCCAAGCTTTACCTTTTTGAAAAGGCAGCATTGTTAGCTTGCCATATTGACATGCAGTGCATGTAGGTAAATCTTTTTCTAACTCAGGCAGCCACTTCACAAAATAGTTTTTTTTTTTCATGTAGATCAGGGCATCATGGTGAAAATGCCCTAACCTCTTATGCCAAAGCATTGTGTTGTTTTCTTCCATGTGCATTGCAGCTTGTTTTTCTTCTATCAGATTCAAAGTAAAGCTTTTACCTTTCATTTGAATTTTGAATAATTCTCTGCCTCTTGCATCTTTGATCATGCAGGTTTTGTCCTCAAAGAGAACTTTGCAACCCTTTTCAAGCAACTAACCAACACTTAAAAGATTTTGATCAATTTTTGGAACAAACAAAACATCAGAGATTAGTTTCAAACCTGAACAACCTTCAATTGCAACGGTCCCTTTGCCTTTTACAGCAACATATGCTTCATTTCCAATTCTAACCTTAGACATATAGGTTGTGTCAAGCTCATTAAATAGGTTACGATCATGAGTCATGTGGTTGGTGCAACCATTATCAATTAGCCAACTTTATGTGGAGCTTGAAGTGACAAGGCAAGTAACTATAAACAACTGCTCTTCCTCAGGCTATTCAACGACAGCTTTTGCTTTTCCTGATTGCTGTTGAGATCTATAAATCCTCTCCATATGCCCCAATTGACCCCACTTGTTGTACTGAACATCTGGCCTCCACCAACACTTCTTTTATTGATGATTGGGTTTTTTTTACAACGAGGACATGGAGGGAAGTCTTGAGAGGCTTTATTGCTATTATCATTGTTGTTGTTGGAGTTGGTTAAACTTCCTGCCTTATTGTTCTTTTTCTTTTTGTTTTTACCACTATTGTTGTTTTGAAATTTGGCCAGCAAAGCTCCTCAATTGAACTTTCTTATCTCATGAGCCTTCTTTGTTCTTAAGCTTGAAGTGCATTTAATAATTCTGCTAAAGTGACACTTGACAGATCTCTTGAGTTCTCCAAAAAAGTAATTGTAGCTTCAAATTTCTCAAGAATTGTTACAAGAATCTTTTGAACAATTTGAGAATCAGAAAAATCAAAACCAAGGAGCCTTACCTTATTAGCAATGTTGAGAAGCTTGTCTGCATAGTCTTTAATGTTTTCAGATTCTTTCATCTTTTGCATCTCAAATTCTTGAATCAGATTCAACACTTGCATCCCCTTAATTCTTTCACTTCCTTCATATTATTCAAGAAATCCCATATTTATTTAGCTGATTTCATTGTCATTATCTGACTGGAAATGATAGAAGAAACAGATGTAAACAAAATTGATTTGGCTTTAGATTTTCTTAACCTCCTTTCTTTATGATTTTTTATTTATGTAATGGTTGGATTGTTTGGCAAAGGAGGAACTTCGTAGTCATCTTTAATAGCTTCCCATAAGTCATTAGCATCAAGATAGGCTTCCATTTTAACAACCCATATTTGATAGTTTGTTCCATCAAATACTGGTGGTGAAAGGGAAGTGAAATAGGAGGTTTCTGATTTCATTTTAGCTTGGTTTTAGTTTTTTGTTTGTGTATAACAAATGTAGGTTATGAAGGAAATTATGGGGGCTATAGGTTTTGTATTTCACAGATCCTTTAAGATCATATGCTCTAATACCAATTTGTTGCTATAAAATAAGAGTAAGATGATAGAAATGAAAGGGAAGATGCTGATATATTTTATTCATCAAATTCACTTATTTGTATAGCAAGATTATCAACTAAAAATGGCATAAAATCAACAATATAATCATATCAAATCATAAGGATAACATAACAAAAATGATCCTTGAAAATTTGCTAAAGAACCAAATCATATCTTAATTTATTTTGTGATCACAGCAGTATTTAGAGTCAATAAATCAATAATTTCCTTCAAAATAATGAAAATAATTGGATTTTCCATGGCAGAACATCATCATGCGCTTTTGCGGAAACATAACACTTCATAAGCTCGTGACAGTTGTCACATGCATGATAGAATGTCATGCTTCTCTCTATTATGTGTCATTTACACATGACAACTGTAACTCATGTGACAGTAGGTGGTACCTTTGTGTCACTTGCTTGTGAGAAATGTTACTTGCATATGACACTCATGTCTTGCAAGTGACAACTTGTAAGTGAAAATTGAGTGTCACATGCAAGTGACACTTTTCATTTGTAAGTGAAAACTATCTTCAATTGTTATTTTGAACTCCAAATCAATTCCATTTGTCATTTCCACTCCAAAATCATATTCTTTACTTGTAACTCCAGTCTTGACCTATAAACACAAAAACAAGACCTAAGTACCAAAATCAACATAAAACACATAATCAAAACACTAAAACATAACACAAAAACATCACAAATATGAACACATCACCCAACATACCTTAGATTTTAGTTTCCAATACATTTCTTTCTAATACAAAATTTGTTCATATTCCATCCTCAATTCTTTCTCAAGCTGTAAAAGAAAATCATAATGACGATGATCCAACACTTTTTCAATTTTGTTTATTTTGCTAAATCCTCTTCTTGCAAATGAAGATGTTGATGAAGACTTTTTTATTCGAAACCATCACATTGCCCTTAAACATTTTCACATCATTAACAATATCATTCGAGCTCTCCTAAACTCCATGAACAAAGGACTTAAACTCTTCACATTCCTTTACCACTATTGCAGACACACATACTTATTCATGTTCTGTTCAAAATGACAATGAAAAACTTTTGGCACTTTAGAATAGGCCATTTATCCAAAAGAAGATTGTATTAGTTAGAAAATTTTTGTAACATTCCTATTGTACCTACAGATCATATATGTGATACATGTCAAAGAAAGCTACCTTTTCCTTCTAGTGAACACAAATCACACATTCCAATTGAACTTGTATAAGTTGACATTTGGAGCCCTTGTCGAACTGGCTTACATGGATGTAAGTACTTTTAAAAGTGGTTGATTACATAGCCATAAGTACTTTTTAACCGTGGTTGAGACTTTAGTTGATTCACTTGGTTGTTTTTAATGAAAAAAATCAGAATGTAGGCATTATTTGTAAGGTTTTGCTCCTTTATTAAAATCCAATTTCACACACAGATTAATATAGTGAGGAGTGATAATAGGCAAGAGATTTTAATCATAGTAATAGGATACATAATCCAACCAATTGTGTAGAGACCCCTAAAAAAATAGCATAGCTGAAAGAAAACATCAATCCATCCTCAATATCATTAGGGTTTTAAAATTCCAAAGTAATATGACTTATTTGTTTTGGATTGAGTTTGCTTCTCATGCAGTACATCTACTCAATATATCATCCTCTTCTGCCATTGATGATATGAGCTTCTTCACAACTAGCTTTCTATTTTGTCTCACTTATGAATATTTGGTTGTCTAACCTTTGCTAGTACTCTCTTTGGTGGCAGAACCAAATTTGATGCTAGAGTAATAAAATGTGTCTTTATAAAGTATAAAATTGGTACAAAGGGTTTAAGCTTTATGATCTAACAACCAATAGTTTTGTGGTATCTAGACATGTCATATTTTATGAAGATTAGTTTCCCTTTAGCAAGTGTACTTCTTTCCTTCCCACAGTTGACTTTGTTCTACCATAGCCTTACTTATATTTTCTCCTTCTTCACATGAAACCACCACTACCAATTTCGACATCCTTCTTAATTCACCAGACACCACACCCACATCTGACTTACCTCACAGACGTTCTTCTCGAGCCAAACACCAGCCTACATATCTCAAGGACTACCATTTTCACATTCTTACTCAAAAGCCTAGTGCTAGTAAGCTAGCCATATCTACTACGTTTTGTCCTATTCTTCTTTATTCCCTTCCTATAAACATTTTGTAATTTTTATTACCATCCCTTTCGAACCCAAAACTTACCATAAAGCTATCAAATTTTTTGAGTGGAGAGCAAATATGGAGGCAGAATTAGAGGCATTACAGTCTAATCACACACGGATCCTCAATTCTTTACCACCTAGTAAGCAAACCATTGGATGCAAGTGGGTGTACAAAACAAAATTTCATACTGATGGGTCCATTAAAAGGCACAAGGTAAGGTTAGTTGCCAAAGGTTTGACACAAAAACCAATGGTTGATTATCTTGATACCTTCTCCATTAGCAAAAATGACTACCATCCGAACATTCTTGATCGTAATAGCAGTTTAAAAATGACATTTACATCAACTTGACACATATAAAACCTTCCTTCATAGGGATCTTCTTAAAGAAGTTTATATGCAGTCTCCACTAGGTTTTTCCTTGCCCAATCTTTTCAAGTTTGCAAACTGACCAAGTCTTTGTATGGGCTCAAACAAGACAGTAGACAATGGTATTCTAAACTTGCATAAACTCTTTTGTCCTAAGGCTTCAAACAAGTAGTAGTTAATTGCTCTTTATTCACTAAAGCCACCTCTATCAGTTGTTTTGCCTTTTGTATCTATGTTGATGATGTCATATTGGCAAGTAATGACCTTCATCAAATTGCTATCATTAAATAGTTCCTTCATGATGCTTTTAAGATTAAGGACTTAGTGCCTTTTAAAGACTTCCTTAGCCTTGAGGTAGCTCGAACCAACTCAAGCATTAACCTTTGCCAAAAGAAGTACACTCTTGAGTTGTAGGTAGATTCTGGTTTCCTAGAATGCAAGCCTACTAATACCCCAATGGTGCCTCTTAATTCTAAGCAACCAGCTTCCCTAGCACTTCAAGACATCACTAGTTATAGGCAATTAATTGGGAGTCTTTTGTACCTTACAAACGCAAGGCTAGATATAGCATACGCAGTTCAACTTTTATCCCAATTTCTTGACTGCCCCACTGTAACGTTTGCTAATTAGGGTTAATTAGAATAAATAAATTATTTCGAGCGAAAAATAAATAATAAGTTGCTCAATTAAAATTATTAATACGTAAAATTCGTTGATGTAGTTAATTTAGTTAAAAAAGAATTAAGTGAGTAGATTGTTAAATTGAGGTGTTTAGTGAAAAAAAAAAAAAAAAATAATAATAATAATAATAATAATACAGATTTTTTTTCGGGAGCATAAATAGGGCACAACTGCCCCATTCTGCATCTCCTTCTTTTCTTCCTCTTCTCCTTCATTTCTCTTCCTTTTTCTCTCAACATCCAGCCACAAATCAAGTTTGTTGGATCAGTGGTAAGTGAAATTATCTTTCTTGAGTTGATTAAAATTAGATTAACGGTTGATGGTTGGTGTTGTTATAAACCTATTTCTTCTAAGAATTCTGTTTGTGGCAGAGATTGGGGCTTTATTTTCATGCTCTTAGAGGACGAATTTTAAGAAGTTTTAAACATGAAAGTTGTAGATTTATGTCTCATTTATATGTCCTTAACACAGTTTTGAATGTTATGATGTGTATGAAGAGATATACTCAAAAAGGTATTACTGATCCCCAAAAGTGTACCAACAGATTTTAGTCCGGTTTTCTTTTATTTTTACCCTGTTAGAGGCATAATTAGTGGTAGCTTGAAACATAAAAATTGTAGATCTATATGTCCTTTATCTGTATACCAAAATTCATGCTGATATGCTTGGTGTAGGTTGAGTTATTATGAAGAGATTGATAACTATTCATTTGATCATAGTTGTTTGTTGTGTATCAGATTACACCAGTTTCTTTGCCCTTATTTTTGAGGTTCATGTAGTCCTAATTAACCAAAGTGTAAAGCATAACAATTTTAGCTCTATATCTTAGATAGATTTATATGAAAACTTTACCTTAATATGTTGAGTATTTTATGAGTTATGATCATAACAATAAGGACTGATCGGGTTGTTACCCTATATTAGACCAGTTAGATATTCTTTAGTGTTTGAGGACTTTAGTGTCAATATCAGATAAAATTGTACATGAAAAATGTTCCAAATTGACCTCTCTAAGTGCCTATAAATTTTGACAATAATACAACTTACACGTTTTAAGAAATGGAATTTTCAAAAAGGAGTATCAAATCTGTCTAATGACAGAAGATAAGGTAACCTTTGAAATTATACTAAAAATTGTATAATAATTCAAAAATTCGGAAATTTTAATATGTTATAGTGTTATGTGTTAGCTTTAATCAGAATTAAGAATTACATAAATTGAATAAGTATAAAAAAAGTTATAGGTTAAAGTGTCGTAGGAGGTCATACTGCCTTATTAGAAACTATAAATAATTGTTTTAAAACAAATTGTGAATAAATATTCTATCAATGTATTAATCAAATATACTTTCATATTAGGTTCGCAATCTATGGGAGATCCTCAAGAGCCACAAATCC
>CATIWF010007636.1:0-23518 GCA_949630135.1 Balakata baccata | reverse complement strand
CAAATGTCTCCATGTGATGCGGAGTCAAAACTAAGCCAACCTCAATGCCACCATCCCCATTTTTGCTTTCTGCCATAGAAATGGCTCCTGTTCTATCTATAGACGTAACCTCAACCAGCTTTGGCCTTCCCCACCCAAAATCAATCCCATAAACCCCAAATCGGTGAGACCCAGCAATCCCAAATAGTTCAATTGAACCAGGCACTATACTCGCATATTGATTAACCTTGTCTTTTGCCCCATCAAGAACCCCAGCTTTCTCCATTCTTTTTATGGCCTTGTTCAACTCGTTGGCGAGAAAGGCTAACCCATTTTCCCCCATCACAAATCCTGCTTCCGTTGTTATTCCATGGGGGAAAACACAGTTGCCAAAATAATTAGCAGGGAGTGGAGGATCTAATCGGGATCTACAATCAACCATAAATCCCATAGACAGCTTTCTGTTTCTGTCTAGACCTTTGGTTTTAACAATGGTGAATACTACATAAGCATATGTAATCACAAATGTCGATATATGTCCTTCACCTAGCTGAGAAATTACCTTTTGCCTGAGTTTTCTTACATCTTCACCGGACAACTCGAATGTTCCTCGTACCATTTTGATGTTCGGTGGTGACATTGGGATTAGCTTCAAGCTTCTTGGGTTGGCATTCGTACTTATCTTCGAAGCTAAACTTAACCAATTGTTCAAGAAATTCATTTCCTTCCCTTCAGGGTCTTGAATAATTGTCCTGTCGAAAACCGGCGTTAGCTCCGGTGGCAAAGGCCAACTTGGGCCGCTGTCATGTGTTTGGATATGCTTACATATGTGAGCCCATGATTTTAGAAACATGATTATGCTTTTGCCGTCTAAGATGGCATGGTGAGAAGAAACACCTATAGAAAATCCTTCATTAGGAAACAATGTTATCTGAAAGGCAACAGTAGCAGCTTTTTCTTCAGATACAAACAATTCAGGTATGTAATCACGCGAATGTGCAGATTCACAAATTTTCTCAACGGAAAAATGGTGAAAGTCGGCATCAGATACTGCAACTGTAACAGAAACACTGTCGTTTGGAGTATAGAAAATGAAGGGTTTAGCAGAATTTGAGGGCCAAACGAGTTTGCCGGCAAGAGGAAGAAAATGAAGGAGAGCAATAGAGAGAGATTGCTTGAGATTAGGAAGGATTGCAGAGTTGAAGAAGGAAGAATCGGCGGTGAATTCATAAAAGAAGATGCGTTCAACTGGGTGAAATTTGAACCAGAAAGTATCAAAGAAAGTGAGAGGAAGAGTGAACTCGGTGGCTGACTGAGAAAAACCTAGAGGAGGAGTGATGTGGGAGACCTCCATTACTGTTACAGAGCCACTTGTTGATGCCATTAAACTAAAGAAATAACACAGAGAATGGAGATGCTCAGATAAACTTTCCAATTCCCTTGTTTCCTTTATATATTGATTCAGTCTTCAATAAATTATATCTACCTTGGAGAAAAATAAATTTTTAATAAATGTGAATTTCAATATTTATGACATTAATTATGAAATCAAATCAGATCTTAACATTAAATTTTTTGAAATCTATCAAGATTTTTTCAATTAATTATAAAGAATTTTGGTGGCCAAATGTTCTAATAAAGTAACATTCTAATTAATTTTGCATTCAGCCAGGTAAAGATATTGCTTAAGATTTTCTCTGCTGGAATATGATTTAGTTGAAATACTTTCATAAATTTTAATCGTAAAATAAAATTCAATAGTTTTGTGATTTGGGAGTGTTTGGTTCAATTATTTGTAACGTCCAAGAAGTCTAAAGTTTCACACAGCTCTAATTGAAAAACTATATTTTAGAATTTTTTTCTAACTGAATTTTTTTAAAATACAAAAATCTTTACACTAAATTAAAACTAACGAATTTTGAATTCAGTTTTTATTTACTTACTCTTATATTATATGCTTTTTGAAAAAATTTTATTCATTAATTAATATTTTATTATAATTATTGTTGAGATTTTTAATTTATTAAAATAAATCGTTATATCAATAAGTAATATATTATTATTTTATTTATATTATAAAAATCTATAGTTTGAATTAAATAAATAATGTATTCATCGGCAATTTTATATTATAACAGCAACAATTTAATTATTTTTACCAAATAAGTACTGATATACTACCAATTACTAGCCATCAACTCTCAACTATTAACTATATTTAATTGATATCTAAATGAGATCTTACTGTGATTTGTGAAATATCCAACAATAGTAAAAAATCAGGTAATTATACGAAAGTATAGTCACTAATTCAAAAGCAATTAATAGAAATTAGAAAATGGGAAAGTATAATGACTAAAAGCAATATAATTATATTCCATCCGTTCTTCAAAAAAAAAAAAAAAAGAAACTATCATTTGAAACTATATAATTTATTTAATTCCAACTAACTTTTTCGATTAAAAATAAAAAATAAATATTTTTCTTTCCAATTTTACTTATATTTTGGTTATATAGAAATTAATTTTATTGAAATAATTATAATTTATTATTACTTTCAGTATTTTTAGAAAAAGGTAATATATTTATTTTATACATATAATTATATATATTAAATAATTTTCTTAATCTTTTGGACACTACCTTAAACGACAATTAGAATAGAACAGAGAGAAATAAAATTTGAAATCCAAATGCTATTCCGAATTGGCTTTATTTTTTAGTTATTAAATGTTATTATTAAAACAATTATTTCTCTTTTTTTTTTGGATAAATTATAAACAACTCTAGACAATTTCCATTAAATTGGTGCAAGGCAAGTAGGCAGTTGCATGCCCCTTAATCTGTTCAATATTTTGGCTAATTATGCGTAAGCTGTTTAGTGATTAATTGGATGGGGTACTACATGTATATCTATTCAATTTAATTAATGTATTCCTTAATTATAATGACAGCAGCTTAATTATGCAATTTAATTAACTGTTGGGGATTATTACTTTCTAATGCTACTTAAATGAAAATCTGCCCTTGAACTGAGATATTTATTACCCTAGAATTGAAATTAGGCAGCTGTTCCATATATTCGAGAAATGCTAAACCCTAAATCACATATGTAGTGAATGGAAAAGGAAAAAAAAAAAAAGGAGAGAAATGATAAAAAAAAAAATTAAGGGGGAAAAATTAATTGGAGTTAGCTTAATTGATATATTTATTATTAAAATAGTCATAATAAATATGGAAAATCATCAATTCAATATTCAACCTCGTAAAACAAAAAAGAATAAAGCGGAAAAAAAAAAGAAAAATATTGGTAAAAATATCTTAAAATATGAGTTTCATTAGGTATTTACATATTGATTTGGTGCAGGTTAGACGTAACCTGCACCAAATAAGGGAGAGAAATGATGAAAAAAATAAGGGAGAGAAAATTAATTGGAGTTAACTCAATTGATATATTTATTATGAAAATAGTCATAATAAATATGGGAGATCATCAATTCAATATTTATCCTCTACAATATATGTACAACAAAAAAAATAAAGTGGAAAAAAAGAAGAGAAATATTGGTAAAAATATCTTAAAATATGAGTTCCAATTAGGGATATTCGCATATCAATTTAGTATAGGTTAGATATAATATTCAATTTAATTCATAATTTGTATATTAAAATTTTTTTCATCTAATCCAACTCATGAATATATAAAAATCAATGCAATCCAAAACACAATTGCATATTGGAATTGATCGGTTTACAGTTTAATTTTATATTTTTTTTTTACTTTTTTTACATAATAATAATAATAATGTCCCAAACATCCATAATATTCCAAAAACTTTTAATTCAATATATAAACTACTTAAAATGAAGTCATATCATAAAAATTATAATATAAATTATAATTACTTTTTTTAGTATTTTAAATTTTATATGGAGTATATTTTTTAAATAAAAAAAAGTATATTATAATACTAGATTAATATAAAAATTATTAATAACTTTAATTATGTTATTTGATTAATTAAGTACAATTATATATGTGATCTTTTTTTTTTTATCAATCCTCTAATAATATAGTTAAAGAAAATAATATATGTGATTACTAAGAAATTAGAGTTGTACTTGAATTAATTTAAGAGGTTCTAACGGAAATATCATGCACATGAATGTGATGGTAATTATATTCCTATAATTATGAGATAATAATAGGATTTTTAATTTTTTTTAAAACAAACTTTTAAATATAATAATATTGCTATAATTATGTTAGCAAAAGTATGCTTGGTGTGAGTAGGTGAGGTGATATGGTTGCATTATACGTGTTACAATGTTCAAACACTGCACAATTGGAGGAAAGAAATAGAAGATGAAGGAATTAATCATTCTCTAATTCTAAACAAATTAAGGCTCATCTAATTAATGTGAATGCCTTTTGTTTTCTTCACTAAGACGTCTCCATATAAAACATATATAATAATAAAAAGAAAATTATTTTTCTATCATCTTCTGTCTAAACTGTATACCAACGTCCATTTATTTATTTTCATCAATTTACATTAAAATATTAGTATTTTAATTTAAACAGAACAAAGCAGCACGAAAAAAGCTGGGCTAGAAATATTATACACATAGCATGTTAAGCAGCTTTTTCTTCTTTTTTACTAATTGCTATCAATGGTATTGAAGATAACATTCTTTTGTTCAGACAAAAAAAAATTCAAAAGGCTTAACCCATTCGTAGCCTTTTAAATTTTTAAATTTTTCTCAGTTTGATTCGTATCGATTTTTGATACCGGTTATTCTTTAAAATTTATTTTTTGTCTAATTTGCTCTCTTAGAAATTTTAAAACATAACAATTTGCTCATGTGCTGATCTAGTAGACGGAATGTGACTTTATAGCCAAAATAGTGTAATGACATGTAATTTCCAACCAATAGAATATAAACACCTGGATATTATCTTTTACATGTGGAAAATCATTTAATTTTCAAATAATTTTCACATAATATCTAAATAATTTCCTATCTTTCTCCTCCTCTCTCTCTTTCCTTTCTTCCCTTGACATGTTTACAATAGGGATGATGATAGGGACGCACTAATAAAATTGCTTCTACCAGATGATGGAAATAACAATAACCTAGGAGTGATTCCATTTTCATATGATGGAAGTAACAGAAATCTGGGTGTGATTCAGTTATCAAATGATAGAAATAGCAAAAATCTAGTCATTACTACGGTAAAGTTACATATTTTTAAAAAAACATATAATTATAGTTTAGTTTCAGTAAAGTCATTTTCTGATAAATTTTCATCAGTTAATAACAGAAAAAGTAGTACTCGCATCCTATTTGACATATAAAACATGTCACGTTACTGTCCGAATCAAATAGAATATCATGTATGCTTACAACTTAATATCCATATTAGCACTATAAATTAAAAATAGTGTCAATTGAGATGCTATAATTATATTTGACCTGTACAGTGACGTTCTATTTAATATATACAGACATGACATATTTTATATATCAACTAGAATACTAAAACGACTTTTCCAATTTTTAACCGCTGAAAAATAATCGGAAATAATTTTATTGAAACTAAACCATAGTTAAATAATTTTTATAAAAAAAAATATATAACTTTATTACAATAATATTAAAATTAAGTGAATGTAGATAAACTTAATGTTCCGATTCCAATATGGGATATGGTTGGATCAGTAAAACCACCCTTGCTCGAATTGTTTATAATGATAAAGCCGAGGAGGATATTTGATGTAAGAGCATGGGCCTGTGTTTTGGAAGACTTCAATGTCTTCAAGATAACAAAAGATATCCTTCGGGAGTTGGGTCGGAAAACTGATGATAAGAATCTAAATAGACTCCAAAATGAGCTGAAGGAGACGTTGAAAGGGAAAATATTTTTACTTGTTTTGGATGATGTTTGGAATGAGAACTATAATTTCCAGCTTAGGTTTTAATTTGGATGATGAGTGAGGAAGATAGTTAATTTGTAAGAAAGCAAAAAAAAAAAAAAAAAATTAGTGTTTAAATTGAAAAACCAAAAAAATTAATGAATAACGATGAAACTTATGTTGGAAGCGATTTTAGATTGAAATGAGCTATAAGTTTCAGTTAAAATTAGAAATTTTAAAAATTTTAATTTAACTAAAATATATAATCAAATATTGCATAACATATAAATACATTTTGCGTTTTAACCTTGGGTATTTATTTATAACTTTACAAATCATATTTTGTAATTTTTATAGATAATATTCATTTATCAATATCATCTCATTATTTTAATAATATAATGGAAAAATAAAAATATTAAGACAAACATTTTAGAACTGAGTACACTAAATTTGCAAACCAAACAAAAGATCGAAAGCTTTAGTTGTCTTTAATGAAACTCATTTGCTAGTCCAAGATGTATTATCACAAATTTTATCTCTTTAATTGTAACGCCCACAATATAGGGTCTAGGTGTAATAAGAATAATGAATGACATTTTGGTAATTAAAAATAAGAATATAAAATGGATTTAATTGGTTTGCAAAATAAAAAGTTTTTCATGATAGTATCTCAAGACTAGAGTATCACGGTTGGGAGCGGTATCCTGTTCGCGACATTGGGTTTCCTGGTCGGGATTCATCTTTGAATTGCACGTTATAAATATGCATTTTTATGTCTTTTTTCGTATTCATCAAAGCCGTAGCAATGGCCACACACCAGTGCACAACCAGAAAACCCCCCATTTCACCCTCAATTAATTCTCTCATGATTAAACATGAGTAAAACACTTGTAAGATTGGGTTTTTAAGATTTAATCAAGGATTTTGGGAGATTGTATTCAAGAATACGATTTGAATGATGTAGGCAGATTAGAGTTGGAGTTTTCTCCAATTGCCCTCTCGTTTTTCTTCATTGGTCAGTAAGTACTCAAAATTTCAAACCTCCATGCTCCAAACGAAAAATGTTACATTTTATTCTCTTGGCATACCAAGGGCTTCAATATAATGGTAAGAATAAAATATGGATATATTAAATATTACAAACCAATATATGAAAATAATATAACTCATTACACATTTGAAAATCCAAAACAAAAAGAGTAAAAATATTATATAACATCAACATGTAATATAACATATAGATTAAATCTAAAAGAACAACAAAACATCATCCATAATCAAACCGAGCCTACTAACATATAAGAGAGTCATTTTGCTCAAAAAATTATAGGAAAGCTCTAATACCAATTGTTGGAAGAGATTTTGGATTGAAGAGAGTTATAGGTCTCGGTTAAAATTAGATATTTCAAAAATTTTAATTTAACTGAAATATGTAATCAAATATTGCATAACATGCAAATATACTTTGCATGTTAATCTTGAATATTTATCCATAACTTTTACAAATAATATTTGCAATTTTTATTGATAATATTCATTTACCAATATCATCTCATGATTTTAAGAATATAATGGAAAAATAAAAAGATTAAGATAAATCTTTTAAAATTGAGTTCACCAAACGTGCAAATCAAGTAAAAACTGAAAGCTTTAGTTATATTTGATAAAACTATTTTACTAGTTAAAAATGTATAATCATAAAACTTTTCTCTTTGATGCTCTTACTATTTTTCTTTTTTGAAACAAAAATCAAATTGAAGCAAAATGAAAGAGAAATAAAAGAGAGAGCCAAACTTTCTCTGAGAACATATGCAAAATATTGCTTAGCCAATAATGCTATACAAGACAAAGATAATAAAACTATATAATACATTTATCACCCGTGGGATAATGCAGCTCACCCATTTTTAAGGCCAAAAGTCTTCATTTTTAATTATAGAAGTTAACAACCCAAAGAAAAAGTAAAAGTCAAAGAAAAGAAATGTGGGATTATTATTATTATTTTTTTAATTCCGATTTCTTCCCTTCTTCTGGTGGAAAAAATAACCACAGCTATTAATTAAAGAATTATTTTTTTGTTCTATTAATCAATATAATTATATTAATATATTATTAAATTATAAAATAGTTAATCAATATTAATTTTAATTTAAATAGTATAAGTGTTAATTTCTAATTTAATTATCAATTAAATTAATCATCATATTATATATATTAACTAGTCAAATAATTTAATTTTGGTGTAACTTGTAAGGTCAATTTTATGTGAATGAAAATATAAACATTATTTCTAATTCTTCGTATACTTGGATATATTAAATATTATTCCAGAATTCTCCTTTTAATTACCGATAAAATCTCAAATATTAATTTGACTTCTAGATTATAATATTAAGTCATTTCGTTATAAGTTAAATATTAATTAAGATCACAATGCATCAAATCCCATTGATCAATACTTCTCAGCCCAAGGTGTATTTAAAACCTTGATCTGTTCAATCAATCTAATAAAGCTATTACTAATTTATTTCATAAACATAATTACATGTTCACAATTTATTTTAAAATTATATATTAAAATGACATTTCACCATGTATTACCATTAATTAAGTACATAATCATTTTATTCAATTCTCAACATATTTTATATACTTTAACTATGAAACATTATCTCATAATCATAATTATACCATAATATAAAATTTCATTATTTTAATGCATGCATTATGTCATATATATACATAATCATGCAATTAGAGCGAACTAAAATGCCTATATGTACAAACCTTAATGGAGCTCTTTCTAAAATCCAAATTTTGGAGCTTGCCTACTTTTATAGCTCTTCTATTTATTGGTGACCTAATTTTGAAATATAATGGGTTAATACATTGTTAAAATACCTATTCTTAATTTAGTTTTAAATAAATAACTAAAGTTTCCCTAAGTGGTACTTTGATATTGTAGGACTGTTAACTATATAACGTTCACTATATATATTCAATTTGTATGATTCTTATTTCTAATTAAATTTAGCACATAAAAATGCAATATATTAAAATTTCAAAATTTTTAGAGCATTACACAATTTTTAATGCAATTGCAAAATTTGTTATATCTTCTGCCCCTGGACAGTTTGGAGACACTAAATTTAAAAATTCATATCTTCCAACGTGTATATTAAATTGTTATGAAACTTTGAGAGCCTTAGGCAAGGTAATTTGGAACATTTTTCATTTTACTACTTTTATTCATTTGATTTTTAAGGTCCTCAATTGATAGATATAATGTAACTGATTCAACTTAGAGTGACAACAGACCAGTGTCCTTTTTTTAATCATAACTCACAAAATACACAACATTTTAAGGTGTGGTTTCCAAAGAGATTTAGCTAAGATACAGGAATAAAACTTTTATGTTTTACACTTTAATTAATTCAGCCTATAAATAGTCCAAAAATAAATATGAATTTACTAAAGCTTCACAGACACTATAAGCAGCTCAATCAAAAGACAGTCATGATTAATTTCATAATAACTCAGCCTACACAAGATGAATATATACAAAATTAAGAGACAGCTAGAGCCATATAGGGCTACAACTTCTATGTTTTCAGCTTCCACAAATGTAGCCCTTAAAATGATGAAAACAAGCCAACAAAGTAAGGTATCCCATTGATACGTCTCTAGGAACCAGTTTTAGTAAATTATACATATCTCTTTCTATAGACCAAATCATGAAAAAATATTTATATATCTATAATTTTAAGATATAAATTTATTGCTTTCATAGTAACACTTCTCCAAAATCAATGTCTATGATCATCAAAATTGGTATACAAAATACTATCATAACACAAACCTAATAGCTCTAAACAGCCTAAGAACAATGGAAAAGAGATTACTTACCAAGAACAAATTGATTTAGAGTGAAATTGCTGTATTTTTTTGGATGAAGGGATAGAGAAATTGGAGCTGATGTTGAGGGAGGATAAGTGAAATAAAAATTATAGAAATTTGTAGAACCTAAGATATTTTATAGTCAAAATGGCCAACCCCTCCCCATTTCACTATAAATTTCCCGACAGCTGCCCTTTTATTTTTTTAATTTTTAGTTTTAACTTTTTTTTCTTTCTTTTTCTTTTAATTTTAATTAATTAATTTAATTTAATTTTTTTAAACTTATTTATCTACTATTATTATTTCTATATTTTTTTTCATATATCTTGTTTATTAATCTCTATAGAACTAAAATTTAATCATTTATTCAATTTTATTCCTAATGTCGTTTATGCAGTTTCTATGTATATTACTCATACTAATTCTACTAGGCCCTAATTAACGGGTATTACAATTCTCTCACCCTTTAAATATTTCATCCTCGAAACATCTTGATATGTCATCGTTGAATAGCTAAGGGGGGAAGGGGTATTGAACTTTCATTACCTCTCCATTTTTCCCACCTTATTTCTACTATTTTCTCTTGCATCTAGGTCTAAAAGATTTATAACTTCAGTTTCTTACTCTATATACTCTTTCAACTATTTTATGCTGACTAGATGTACTCATGCAAATATATAAAAATATGTAAAACCATGGTCTATGAACTTGTATGTTAGAACCATAATAAGAAAACGTACCGTCAACCTCGTCTGTCTCTATCTAATCTTCTCTAGCTTTCATGGCATAAGTCCTAGTGGGAGTGCTGCTAAGACCCGATTTGTTCACAGTCTCAAAAGTTGCCTATCTAGGTCTGCCTGGTCCTCCTCTAGGCTGAACTATAACCTTAGTTGGAGCTGATCTAATTTTCTGAGTCAGACTACTGCCCATCATTAAAGGACAATTCTTTCTCTTATGTTCCTCAGATCCACATGTAAGGCAAGCACTTACCAATATTCTCCTCGGTGTCTCCTATTTCAAAAATTACATATTGGTATAACTTCCATAATAGTATGAGGTTGAGAGCTAGCTACGATCGAAGAGGCTTTAGAGGGCTGTCCCTTCCCAAAAGATTCACCCTGGTGTTGGCCTTGAAAAGAACGGCCCTTTTTCCTAATTGAATAGGTCTCTGAGGCAACTAGCTTCCTAAAAAACTCTTCAATCCTCCTCTTTTTCCTTTTCTCCAGACTAAAAGCTGAAGAAATCAACTTTGTAAAACTTTCATGTTGCAATACAGTCACCATATCACCAACTTCTGAATTAAGACCATCCTTGAATCTTCTACATTCATCTCTTTCTTTTACAATCATATCAGGAGCATACTTACTCAACCTCACAAAACTCTCTTTGGTACTCAGTCACTGTCATACTTCCTTGCTTTAGCTCCATGAACTCTTTCTTTTTCTTATCAAGATAAATCAAAGGAATATGTTGCTCATGAAACTCAGCTATGAAGAAATCCCATGTAATAGGTTCTTCCACCTCTAGCTTGATAAGGACTAACTTCCACCACTTGTAAGCTTCCTTTTGAAGCAAGGAAGTAGCAAATCTCATCTTATCTTCTAAATCCACCTGTAACTCTCTGAATAGCCTTTCCATTTTCTCTATCCAATATTCTGCTGCAGCTGGATCATCATCCTTTTTACCATAAAAATCTGTGGCACCATATTTTTGAAGCTTTTCAATGGTAGTCTTAGGCATAGATAGAGGTGGAGGTGGCAACTGTGGAGCAGGCTGTGGTATAGGTCTTACCACTCTTTCAGAAAATGCCAGCCATCTGCAGTATAAAAGGATTCTCCTCTTGTTCTGACTGCTCAGCTGTATGATGAGAAGATCCAGGCATAGCTCTATGCCCTTGTACACTAGCTGCACTAGGATGGGAAGGAGTCCTAGTATTAGGGGAACTATGGCTCTTAGCCATGCTATGATCAGATTTTTTTATAGATATCTCTTCTTATCCTATAAGTTGACAGAGAAGTAGCCTTTATCAGAGTCACAAAGACATATGCATCTATGCATGACAATCCTTTTCCCTACTTAGGTATAGAAATGCCTAAACCTATGCTTTGATACTACTAAATGTAACACTCTAATTACATATTAAAAATAAACTCATTATTTAAGTGAAATGCCACATGACTAGCTGGATAAATCGATATAAATTTTATAATATATTTTTTTATTAATAAATTAATCTATAAATATATAATTCTAATTAAGCGTGCTATATTAGTTATCATCTTATATCATTATTTTATTTATTTATATATCAAGAGATCATAATTACTAATTTAAACCTATATTCGGTTTACAAGTCTCATATGTTACCATATACTAAATATTATATCAAAATATAAAACATGTTCTTTTACTTTATACATGACATGTTTTTTAGCCCATATGCATGATTATAAATAAAATACAAAAGCAAAATGTTATTGACCCACAAATAGGGTCTCAAAGTCTCTTCTGATATGAGTCTTCTCTTCTCTGGTCAACTTCTGAAATCTACTATCTATAAGCTCTTGAACCTACGTGAGGGAAACCTACGCTAAGCTATCTCTAGCTAAGTGGTACATATAAATACTAAAGTTCTCTCATGCAGTCACACAAATGGATGACATATATTGCACAATAAATATGCAAGTAGCATGTCAATATTCAAGGTTAACATGTTTTACTAACAACATATATCAATTATTTATTTAACTTGTCATACTAAATTTATGCAAACAGTTCCATTTAATCATATCATATCACGCATTCACTAATTATAACATGCTACTCCATACAATATTTTCATAATACATCACAAAATCATTTCTTACTCTATTTCAAATATACATAATTAATTCTCATATTGCATTTTAGAGTTTATTCACCATTGGCCCAAATATTGTTCCCGGACTGTCTGGATATGGGATATAAAATAGGGATGCTCCACGAGCCTAAGCTACCCTATTCACCAAAAGCTCCAGTCAAGAGTGCACCATGAGCCTAGGCCAGCTTGACTGAGTATAACATTATCTATATATAATAGGATATGGGACGCTCCAGGAGCCTAGGCCTCCCTCTCCTTAAAATTTATAATTAAGTCGGAATTGTATTTCTCCTTAATGGTACACCATCTATCTTAAGCTAGCCCTCAGGTAGAGAAATGGGCAAATAAAGCTATTACTGATTTATTTCATAAACATGTTCACGATTTATTTCAAAATCATATATTAACATGACATTTAATTATGTATTTCTATTAATTAATCACATAATCATTACACTGAATTCTCAACATATTTTATATACTTTAACTATCAAACATTATCTCATAATCATAATTATACCACAATATAAAATTTCATTATTTCAATGCATGCATTATGTCATATATACACACAATCATGCAATTAGAGTGAACTCAAATGACTATATGTACAAACCTTAATGGAGCTCTTTCCAAAATTTGGAGCTTGCCCACTTTTATGGCTCTTCTACTTATTGGTGACCTAATTTGGAAATATAATGGATTAATACATTGTTAAAATACTTATTCTTAATTTAGTTTTAAATAAATAACTAAAGTTTCTCAAAGTGGTACTTTGACCTTTTAGGACCATTAACTATATAACTTTTACTATATATGTCCAATTTATATGATTTTTATTTCTAATTAAATTTAATACACAACATATTAAAATTTCAGAATTTTTGGAGCATTACACAATTTTTAGTGCAATTGCAAATTTTGTTCTCTCTTCTACCCTTGGACAGTTTGGAGACACTAAATTTAAAAATTCATATCTTCCAATGTGTGCATTAAATTGTTATAAAACTTTAGGACCACTTAGACAAGGTAATTTGAAACATTTTTTATGTTTACTACTTTTACTCATTCGGTTTCTAAAATCCTCAATTGATAGGAAAAATATAACTGATTCAACTCAAAACAATAACAGACCAGTGTCCTTTTCTATGATCATAACTCACAAAATAACAATATTTTAAGGTGTGGTTTTCAAAGAGATTTAGCTAAGAATAGGACTAAAACTTTTATGTTTTATATTTTAATTAATTTAGCCTACAAGTAGTCTAAAAATAAATATGAATTTACTAAAGCTTTACAGACACCATAAGCAGCTCAATCAAAGGACAGTCATGATTAATTTCATAATAACTTAGCCTACAGAAGATGAGTATATACGGAATTTAGTAGACAGCTAAAACACACATAAGGCTACAACTTCTATTTTTGAGCTTCCACAAATTCAGCTTTAGATGATCAAAACAAGCCAACAAAATGAGTTATCCCATTGATACGTCTCTAGGAACCAGTTTCAGTAAATTATACATATCTCTTTCTATAGACTAAATCATGAAAAAATATTTATATATCCATAATTCTAGGACATAAATATACAACTTTAATACTTCTCCAAAATCAATGTCTATTATCATCAAAATTGGGATACAAAATACTGTCATAACACAAACCTAATAGCTCTAAACAACATAAGAACAATGGAAAAGAGATCACTTACCAAAAACAAATTGATTTAGAGTAAAATTGTTGTAATTTTTTGGATGAAAGGATGGAGAAATTGGAGCTGATGTTGAGGAAGGAAGAAGAGTAAAATGAAAATTAGAGAAATTTGTAGAACCTAAGACTTTTTATAGTCAAAATGGCCAACCCCTCCCCATTTCACCAGAAATTTCCCGACAGTTGCCCTCTTTTTTTTAACTTTTCTTTTTCTTTCTTTCTTTGTCTTTTAATTTTAATTAATTAATTAATTAAATTAATTTTTTTTAAACTTATTTATCTACTATTATTATTTCCATTTTTTTTTTCATATATCTAGTCATACTAATCTCTATTGAACTAAAATTTAATCATTTATTCAATTTTATTTCTAATGTCATTTATATAGTTTCTATGTATGTTACTCACGTTAATTCTACTAGGCCCTAATTAGCGGGCATTACAAGACAACCCAACTAATGAGTGATGAAATTAACATTAAGTGATTGATAAACTATAGCACTTACCATATATTGAAGATGTCAATCATTCTTTTAGTTCATTTACAATACTTCAAACTCTAGCAAGAAGTAAGAAGCCAATTAACGAATTTCTTTGTGTTGTTCACTATCAAGCTATGCAAATTTTTAAGAGTTGCAGGTTACAATATAAGAACAAATTCAAACAATATTTCAAAAACAAGTGCTCCTATCAGTCTATTCCAAATCTTAACAACCTATTGAATCTAGTAACAAAAAACCACATTTATTAATGTAAAACTAGAAGATAATATTGGATTTCAACGTAACCTAAAGCACCCAGAAAATTGCATTCAAATTAGAACAGCTACAAATTAACGGTAACATGAGTACATGTAGTGAGACACTAACATTTTAAGGAAAAGTTTAAACACCTTCTACAACTCCTCACTAGGGAATCATAATGTTCAAGGACCAAAATCTCTACCAGTTAAATATGATTCCAACCATAAAAAGCCCAATTTACTTATATGCACACCCTACAAAGCAATTTTTAACAATGCAAAGTTCTAGCTTTAGCAGCTCAACATTAATCTACAAAAATAAGAATCTGAAAAACAAGTCCCAGTTTGTAATTTCATAATATACACAACAAGCAAATATTGAAATTAATTGGTTTGGAAAAAAAAAGTAATATAACGAAACCAAAACGATGTTAAGAACACCAAATGATAAATTTACTTATATGCACACCCTACAAAGCAGTTTTTAACAATGCAAAGTTCTAGCTTTAGAAGCTCAATATTAATCTACGAAAATAAGAATCTGATAAACAAGTCCCAGTTTGTAATTTCATTATATACACAACAAGCAAATACCGAAATTAATTGGTTTGAAAAAAAAAAAAAGTAATATAACCGAACCAAAACTATGTTAAGAACACCAAATGATAAATTTAACACACAGATATCCACATTTAACACAAAATGCAAGGCACACAAGTTTATCTACAAAACCAGAATTTTGCACTCTAGAGACCTAAGCAGCCCATTAATGCAAAAAGCACAAAGTTCCAATGTAAAGCAATTTTAGTCCAGCAAAAAGATAACTTCAATTTGAAATTTCCTACCTCCACCATTTCTGTTATCAGTGGTGTGTATGCCCTAATGCATTCACAACTTTTTATATATTAAATTTTATACCACAATGGATATATGTATATTTCACATTTATAATAAATAAATATTCAAGTTGTTGATTATATTACGAATGCAGTAGTTAAATATACTATGAAATATACGGCCCTTTGATTATCTATAGAGAATTTATTATCAAGTTGTTGATAATAATGAGATAAATATCTCTGGTAAAAGATAATCTTAAAAATGTTATCAACCGGTATAAGACAATGAATTGGGCATTCATTAAACCTCTAGGTTATCAAATGATTTATTTTGAGGAGGAATCTCATTCTCCATGATATAATAATATCTAAATAAATCAGTGGGTTCTTAAAGAGTTAAGAGTACTGAACAGTGACGCTTGATAATAACTGCACAGATAGTACTAGATGTCAACAGTTATTATCTTAGTCATAATATATGAGTATTATATGACTCGAATTCCTTTAACTTGAGGTGTCAAGACTGTCATTTCATGGGTAGCTCTGGAGATGCTCTTGCCTTTTACTGGGCTATCCGTGCTTGGTAATCCGGCTCGTAGTCACCATGTAGTGAGACATGAGATTACCAATAATAGGACTCGTTACCCTGTAGTACCAGGGCAAGATCCTAATGGAGTTGATATTTTGGTTCTGATAAAATAAATTTCTAGCCAGGAGAAATATAACTTATTCAATGTAAAATTGAATTATTAATTAGATTAATAATGATAAGTCTTATTTTAATCAAAATGCAAATTATCACTCATTAGAATATTGACCAATAAGGTTTGACATGCTGTAACCCTAATCAATATCGGGATCATAATGAGAGGACTTAATATTATGATTTAGAGGTCAAAATAATATTGGAGATTTTATCGATAATTAAAAGGAGAATTCCGGAAGAATATTTAATATATCCAGGTATACGAGGAATTCGGAAATTGTGTCCGATATAATATTAAGGAGTTAATATTATATTTTCGTTTCGATAAAATTATTGACCTTATAAGTCACACCAAATAAATTATTAGTCTAGTCCATATAAAGATTTGAGGAGTAATTTAATTGAGAATTAAATTAGAAATGATTACTTATATTTTTGAGTTAAAATTAATGTTAAGTAATTTTAACTATTTCTCCTATTTATAATTTTAATTAAAGTGTTAATTAAAATTATAATAATTTAATTAAGTTGTTAATTAAATTAATTATAGTGGTATATTAAAGTAATTGTCACATATAATAGAAGAGAAGATTGATTCTATGATTAATGGTGGTAGCTATAAATGAGCTATGTAATTATTGCACCATCATTGCATCATAAATCAAAATTAAATAAAAAAAAGTCAAAAGTCAAAAAAAAATTGAAAAGTCAGAAAAATATTAAACACGCCCAATTAATCCTTCAGAAGGATTAATCAAATGGGGTGGGGTGGGGATTAAGGAACTAGTTGGTTCCTGAGGCTCCGCAGTGGGAAAATTTTGTTTTCTCTCAAAAACTTTTCTCTTTGATTCAAAGAAGAAATTTAGTAATCATACATCCGGGACTAGCAAAAAGAGTTTTATCAACGCAACTAAAGCTTTTGGTCTTTTTGCTTGGTTTCTACCTTGGTGAACTCGGTAATAAAATATTTGTCTTAATCCTTTTATTTTCCATTTTGTTCTTTAAATTATTGGATTTTATCCATAAAAGTTACAAAATATATTTTGTTAAAAGTTAAGGATAAATGCTTAAGATTAACATGAAAAGTCTGTTTTCATGTCATGCAATATTTGATTGCATGTTTCGGTAAAATTAAAAAATTTTGAAATCTATAATTTTGACCGAGACCTAGAGTTTCTCTCAATCCAAATAAATGTTTCCGCTGCCATCAAATGGTATCAGAGCTATTCCCATGAATTTTTAAGCAAAATGATTCTTTTATGCTAGTAGGCTCAGTTTGGTTATAGATGATTTTCTTGCTGTTCTTTCAGATTTGATCTATACATTATGTTGCATGTGATGTTACATGATATATCTCCTATTTTTATGGGTTTTTTTATTTTTATAAATTGGCATAATTAATTTTTATCATTATATTGAAGTCCTTGGTATGCCAAGAGAATATAATGTAAAAATTTTCCTTTGGAACATGGAGGCCCGAAATTTTGAGGAGAAGAAGCAACAAGAAAGATCTGCCAAGATAAAAATTAATTTGCATTTTCCATTTTGGGGTGGAAATTTTTCTAGCAATTGCAATACGATTGTAAATTGCATGATTAATTTTTATTATTGCATGTGATGTGATTATATGTGGTAAATGATTGAATATGTGAGCTTTAAATATTAATTTTGGATTAAAAAAATAAATACTTATATATATAATAATTTAAATGAGATTTATATTATATATTTATGTAATTTAATTTAAATGATATTTAAATTAAATATATATATATATATATATATATATTATACAGTTGATTTTTTTCAAGTTGTTGAAAATATTCAACTTTATGTATAAAATTTATTTTATGGATATGGTGGGTATAATAGTATACTCACAAAATATATATAGATATATTGACTCCAAAATTAATTTAATTTAAACATTATATAATATGATTATATAATGAACTCACATTTGTTTATGAAATATAAAGTGCATACTAAAGAAGGGTAGTATGTATTTTATTCAATCAAATATCATATGTATATTTATAAATCCATAACCATCCGAGGATAGATGTAATCAGTTTTTATGATTATATGAGATATGACATGAAAAAGACTAATGTGCAAATATTAACCTTAAAATTGAATTATGTGATAATTCAAAATAAATTTACTACTTTATGAATGGTGGTAAATTTTTAATCTGGTTAATGTGTAAAGTGAGACATTTAAAATTAAGATAAAAGACCAACTAATCTTCCCAAAGATAATGAATCCAATAAAGATGTAAGATGTCTACATTGAGACTCTTCATGAGAGCATTAATATGCAAGTTGTTGTATATTAATGATAAGGTCAAACAATGTATTTGACTTGTAAAATGGATGGGCATCTAGTATTGCAAGAATGTCATTTTGTGAAACTGAGTAACACTAAATTGGGTCCATTTGTTTTACTGATCTCGTGGATAGGATTCATATAATATGTTAGTCCAAGAATGTTATTTTGTGAAGCTGATGGTTAATATATTAGGAGCCAGTTATAAAGAAATTAAATTGGGTTTACAATTGTTATATTTAGCAAATAGTTGACATCTCATTAATATATGAATATTCCAAGAATGCCACTATGAGAAGCTGAGGAATATTAATTAGAGTATTATTGAGACTCAATTTACTCACTAGAAGTTCACCCCAACGGAACTTCCGTTTCCTACGAGGGAAGTGTAGGATGCACCAAATTAGTGGGAGATACCATTATGATTATGTGTCCAAATCATTTTGGTTTAATTGGTTTGACCATTAATATATAATCAAACTGATACATTTATACTTTCTGCAGTTAATTTTCTCTAATAATATGGCTACACCATCACCACTTCAATCGCTTTTGGATGGTAATAGGCTCACCAGGCCTAATTATGTGGACTGGTTAAGGAACCTTAAGCTGGCCCTTATCCAGCAGTGCTTATAGAATGTTACTAGTAAGCCAAAACCTGCAATGCCTGCAGCTAATGCAACTGAGGCTAAAAAACAATATTACACAGATTGGGTTGATATGAAAACCCAAGCAAAGTGCTATATACTTGCTTATATGGAAAATAAGCTCTAAGAGCAATATGAAAAGATAGAAGCTTATGATGATATTTTGGAATTAGTAAAGGAAAGTTATGGCGAGGCTAGTAGGACTACCCACTTTAACTATTCCAATAGACTATTCCAAATGAAAATGAAGGAAGGCCAAGATGTTGGTGAACATGTTGGTGAGATGATAAGGCTTATTTATTGCCTTGAAGATCTCAATTTCTTCATAGATGCGGAGCTTAAGACAAACCGTATCTTAGCATCACTTCCATATTCCTATGGAAGTTTCATTTCTAACTTCCATTTGAACAAAGTGGAATGTACTTTGCAAGAGCTGTAACAGAATTTGGTTTATCACCAAAATACTATGATAAATCCCTAAAAGAAAGAGGCAGAAGTATTAGTGGCAACTTCTTCTTCTTATTTAAAGAAAAAAAAGAAAAAGACCACTATTGGAAAGAGTTCCACTCCCTCTACTTTGTATCCCAAAAAGGGTAAGGGGAACGTAAAAGGCCAGCCTAAATCAAAGGTTGACAAAGGAACGTATTTCCATTGTCAAAAGGATGGTCATTAGAAGAGAAATTGCCAAGTTTATCTAAAAAGTTTAGAGAAGACCAAAGGCAAAAGGATTGTAGGTCCTTCAGGTATTTCTCATCCTTTGAATTTAAATATTGATTTAAATTATGATCATTCTTTTAATTCATCCTATGCTTAGGTTTTAGATATTGGAGCAACTACTCATATTTGTTCCTTTGTACAGGATCTAAGGCATAGGAAGTTGCTTTATGATGGAGAAATAAAACTCGCTCTCGGAGATGAAGCAAGAGTTGCTGCAGAGCAAGTGGGAGATATTTCCATTTTATTAAACCATAATGTAATCTTATCATCGGATGTTTTGTATATTCCTAATGTCTATAAGAACATTATTTCTGTATCCGCTTCGACAAACAATAATTATGAATTTTTGTTTTGCAAAGATATGTGTTACACTTATTATAATAATAATCTTATTGGCATTGGAACTAAACATCGTGGCTTATATTATTTATATTGTGATAAGCCTAATAAGATAAATAATAAAGAGTTATTATTGAGCAATATACATGACAATTCTAATCAAACTAAGTATAATAATTCAAGTATAACACGGGTTTGGCTCTTAAGACTTGGTCATATTTCTAATGTAAGGATCCACAAATTGGTAGACATAGGAATTCTAAAAGGTTTAGATTCTCAGTCTAATGATTCTATTTGTGAATCATGTTTGCAAGGGAAAATGACTAGAGGTTCATTTGCTGGTCAAATGATACGTGCTGAGAACCTTCTTGAATTAATTCATACTGATGTTTGTGGACCATTTAAGGAAATTGCTCGAGGAGGTTATCGATTCTTCGTTACATAGACGATAAGTCTAGATATGGGTATTTGTATTTATTGAAATACAAATCTGAAGTCTTTGAAAAGTTCAAAGAGTATAAGGCCGAAGTTGAAAATAAATTAGGAAAGAATATTATAGCACTTCGATCGGATCGAGGTGGTAAATATTCAAGTACTAAATTTAATGATTACCTCAAAGAAAATGAAATTATCATACAGTTTACTCCACCAGGCACACCTCCGTTAAATGGTGTGAGTGAAAGGAGAAACTGTACTTTGTTAGACATGGTACGTAGTATGATGAGTTATACTGACTTACCAATTTACTTTTGGGGATATGCTTTGGAAACAACGTTATATATTCTTAAAAGAGTTCCTTCTAAATCTGTGAATACTACTCCATATGAGATATGGACTGGTAAAACTCCTATATTATCTCATTTTAAGATATGGGGTTGTCCTACCTATATTAAAAGGTAAAACACAGATAAGTTAGAGGAATGGTCTACTAAAGGCTGATTTGTTGGATATGCTGCTGCTAGAAATAATTTGGGATATTATTTCTATCTACTTGACGAACAAATTGTTGTTGTGAGTAGAGATGCCATTTTTCTTGAGAAAGAGTTTCTTAAAGGAGGCAAAAGCAGACATATTGTTTTTGATGAAGAGTCATCTGAAAAACAAATCCAAATGGCTGAACCAATAGAGATTGATAAGTCAATTGAGTCTAACATGATAAAGGATATCACTTCAGCTCCTAGGAGATCTGAAAGAGTTTCACATCCTCCTAGATGGTATGGATTTACTATTGAACATGAACAAGAGTTGTTCATATTTAGTAGTAATGACCAACCAGAAGATCCTGTCACATATGAGGAAGCAATGTCTGACATTGATACTCTTAAATGGCAAGAAGCAATGCAAGCTGAGATAGATTCCATGTACCAGAATCAAGTTTGGGGACTTGTAGACTCACCTGAAGGAATAGTTCCAATGGGTTGTAAATGGGTTTACAAGCGTAAACTAGATTCTAAAGGGAATGTTGATACTTATAAAGCTAGGCTTGTAGCGAAAGGGTATCGCCAACGGGAAGGGATTGACTATGAAGAGATATTCTCTCTCGTAGCCATGCTTAAAAGTATTACAATACTCTTAGCTATTGCAGCATACTATGATTATGAGATATGGCAGATGGATGTTAAAACTGCTTTTCTCAATGGATTTTTTGAAGAAGAAATTTATATGGAACAACCTAAAGGATTTGATTCTAAAGATAGTTCCAAAGTGTGCAAGCTTAAAAGATCCATTTATGGTCTTAAGCAAGCTTCAAGGAGCTGGAACAAGCGTTTTGATGAAGCCATAAAGAGTTATGACTTTACACAAAATCCTAATGAGGCTTGTGTATACAAGAAACTTAGTGGGAGCAAAATTGCTTTCTTAATCTTGTATGTTGATGATATTCTAATCATAGGTAATGATGTTGGTTTTCTAACTAACATAAAGGTCTGGTTATCATCCACCTTCTCCATGAAAGACTTAGGAGAAGCAGCCTACATTCTTGGTATTAAGTTGTATAGAGATAGAGCTAAGAGAATGTTAGGGCTGTCCCAAGCCCTCTATTTGGAAAAGATCCTAAAAAGATTTGGGATGGAAAATTCCAAAAGAGGATTAATACCTGTGAGGCATGGAGTGCATCTTTCTAAGGAGATGAGTCCAAAAACTCCTGAAGAAAGAGCACAAATGGCTGGCATACCGTATGCTTCAACCATAGGCAGTCTGATGTATGCTATGTTGTGTACTAGACCAGACATAGCCTTTGCTGTTAGTTTGACTAGCAGGTATCAGTCTGATCCAGGTGAAGGTCACTGGACAGCAGTCAAGGCAATCTTTAAGTACTTAAGAAGGACTAAAGATTTATTCTTGGTTTATGGAGGAGAAGATCTGAGTATGATTGGATACACAGATTCTGATTTTAAATCAGATAAGGATGAATTGAAGTCCACATCAGGGCATGTGTTCACCCTGAATGGTGCAGCAGTAGTATGGAAAAATTCCAAGCAAAAGACTATTGCTGATTCTATTACAGAGGCCAAATATATAGCAGCCTCAGATGCTGCCAAAGAAGCCGTGTGGTTGAAGAACATCCTAATGGATTTAGATGTGGTTCCATTTAATCAGAGTCTCATTCCATTGTATTGTGACAATAATAGGGCAATTGCACAGTCTAAGGAACCAAGGTCTCACAAGAACTTCAAACATGTGCTTCGGTGTTATCATTTGATTAGAGAAATAGTTGGGCGAGGTGATATCTCGGTGCAGAAAGTTCCATCAGCTGACAATGCAGCTGATCCATTCACGAAGCCTATGACACAGGCACAGTTAAACCACCATCTTCAGAAGATAGGTCTTA
>CATIWF010007635.1:0-32434 GCA_949630135.1 Balakata baccata | reverse complement strand
TCAAGGTGTTGATAATAATGAGTTAAATATCTCTGGTAAAAGATAATCTTAAAAATGTTCATAACCGGTATAGGACAATGAATTGGGCATTCATTGAACTTCTAGGTTATCACATGATTTATTTTGAGGAGGAATCTCATTCTCCATGATATAAAGATATCTAAATAAATCAGTGGGTTCTTAAAGAGTTAAGGGTATCGAACAGCGACGCCTGATAATAACTGCACAGATAGTACTTGATGTCAACAGTTATTATCTTGGTCATAATATATGAGTCTTATATGACTCGAAATCCTTTGACTTGAGGTGTCAAGACTGTCATTTCATGGGTAGCTGTGGAGGTACTCTTGCCTTGTACTGGGCTATCCGTGCTTGGTAATTCGGCTCGTAGTCACCAAAATTAGTCATGTAGTGAGACATGAGATTACCAATAGTAGGACTCGTTACCCTGTAGCATCAGGGCAAGATCCTAATAGAGTTGATATTTTGGTTCTGATAAAATAAATTCCTGGCCAAGAGAAATATGACTTATTCAATATAAGATTAAATTATTAATTAGATTAATAATGATAAGTCTTATTTTAATCAAAACGCAAATTATCACTCATTAGTATATTGACTAATAGGGTTTGACATTCTGTGACCCTAATTAATATCGGGATCATAACGAGATGACTTAATATTATGATTTAGAGGTCAAAATAATATTTGTGATTTTATCGGTAATTAAAAGGAGAATTCCGGAAGGATATTTAATATATCCGGATATACGAGGAATTCGAAAATTGTATCCGATATAATATTAAGGAGTTAATATTATATTTCCGTTTCGATAAAATTATTGACCTTATAAGTCACACCAAATACTTTATTAGTATAGTCCATATAAAGATGTGGGGAGTAATTTAATTGAAAATTAAATTAGAAATGATCACATATATTTTTGAATTAAAATTAATGTTGATTAATTTTAACTATTTATCCTATTTATAATTTTAATTAAAGTGTTAATTAAAATTATAATAATTTAATTAAGTTGTTAATTAAATTAATTACAGTGGTACATTAAAGTAATTACCACATAATTATAGAAGAGAAGATTGATTCTATAATTAATGATGGTAGCTAAAAAATTATTTATACAATTGTTACATGTATCATAAATCAAAATTAAAAAAAAATCATATTTTCGGTCACCAACCTCATTTAATGAGGTTGAAAAATTGATTCTGTGGCCTTTGGCCACTTCTACTCCTTAATCACCTTTCTCTTCTTCCTTTTCTTCTTAATCTTCTTCTTCAAGTTTTAATCATCTTCGTCTGGTTCAAAAAATTTCCTCCGAGCAAAAATTTGTTTTTGTTCTAAAATTTTTTTTCTCTCATATGGTATAAGTATTGAAAAAAAATATTAAGGAAAAGCTCCTAAAATGTTAGTAGTTTATAAATTTTCTAAAAGGATAAACTTTGTAATCATATATCTAGAACTAGCAAAAGGAATTTTATCAATGCAAACAAAATTTTTGGTCTTTTTGCTTGATTTATGCCTTAGTGATCTCAGTAATAAAAGATTTATCTTAATCCTTTTATTTTTCTTTTTGTTCTTTAAATCATGGGATGATTTTGGCAAAATAGATTTTATCCATAAATGTTACAAAATATGTTTTGTTAAAAATTATGAATAAATACTCAAAGTTAACATGAAAAGTGTATTTTTATATTATGTAATATTTGATTATATGTTTCGATAAAATTAAAAAATTTTTAAATATTTAATTTTGATCGAGAGGTAAAGCTCTCATCGATTCAAATTAAAATAAGTTTCCGTTGCCTACCAACAATAAGTTGGTTGAAGTATCACTTTACTCGACTCTTAAGCATAAGAGGAAAAGGATGTTACATTTAGTAATATCATTTAATTAAAATGATGGAAAAATTCAGTATTGGAGAGAAGGGAATGTGTTTTGGTTGGAAGATAGAGCAATACTGTAGGGAGAATGTGACATATCAAACCATTCTCAATATTCAAGAAGCCCTTGTGTAATGTTGCACTAAAGATTTTTTAATTACATGTATAAAAGTGGGTGAAAATAGCAGAAAAAGTCAGTGGCCGTCAATGCAGAATTCACAATGAATTTAGGTGCATCAACACATCAAACAACTGCTTCATTTTCAAGTCAAACCTCCCATTTACCATTTGTTAATGACATTTTTATCGAGAATACTGATTTCAATTTGACTTCATCTCCCATAAACCATCAGTAGAATTTGAAGCTGAGAAATGTTTATTTTTTTATTTTTTTTAAATAAAAAGGAGGGCTGAAACCCAAATTACATAACAATATCACGAGACTAAGAAACGCTTATATTATCTTCAAAGGGAAGGCGGCGAATTTCGGGAGAATATCCCTGCCAAAATTGCATACCATACCCCAAATTAGCAAGAGAATCAGCAACTCTATTTGCCTCTCGACACACATGCCAATTTGAATCTCCCAATCAGCATCCAACAGTAAGACAATATATGGATACAAGAAAAGAGATTACCCAAATCTTTGATTAATAAAATCCCTAAAAGCATCAAAAGCAAGCAAAGAAGTAGCAGGAAAACCATGCTCAAACTTGCTACAAATTGAATTGGCTCTATTTTTCACATCTTCATCTCCCATTACCAATTTTATCCCTTTCACTATATCATCCTTAGTGACCATTTTGGACATTTCATCACTAACCATATACCCTATCTTAAGATGACTCACTATTAACTTAGCATTATAATATTGATCTCCTCTTATTGGCCATCCTAAAAATGGGACCCCACGCCCTATTGCTTCTATTGTTGAATTCCATCCACAATGTGATAGAAATCCACCCGTTGACGGGTGACTCAGTATTAATAATTGTGGTGCCCATCCGTATATTATCATTCCTCTTTCACCTACCCTTTTGTCCAACCCGTGAGGGAAGTAACCTTCTGCTGATCCATCGTTTGGCTTTGGACCCGGTTTTCCTGAACCCGGTTGGATTACCCATATGAAAGGTCCGATCCATTTCTCTAATGAATCGGTTATTTGTGGGTATTCTTCCATTCTTGGCCCTAACTCGCTGCCGAATGATACATAAAGAACCGATTTTTTTGGTTTGGAGTCCAACCATTGAATCACTTCCTCTTCAGTGACATTTGACTCTCGGTTGGACCGGATTTCACGGTCGTGGACCAATGAATTGGCCGATTCCCAATACTTCTCCGGCAACAGTGGGCCGATTCCCCAAGCTGGCTTTCCGATTTCGTTAGCGACGTAATCGATGAACGGACGCTCAAGATCATCACACGTGTTGATCAACATTGCTATGCAGTCTTCCACATCATCGACCCATGTGGGTTTTTCTCCAGGATCCGCCGGGCCTATTTTTCTTCCACCGCCGCCGCCGCCGCCGTGAGGACCTCCAGGTCGGCGTTTAAGATCGGAGACAGATAGAGCCATTTGCGGTGGCAGGCCAGGTAAAACACAGAGATCCCCAGACTTGCAAAAATCAATTGGGTTATTTTTCCAGATTGCGTACTCCATAGCAGAAGAACAAGCACCAGATGTGAAGAACCCAACAGTGGGTATTTGAAATTTCTTGAAGACATGAGAGGTCCAATTCAAGATCAGAAGAACATCAAGAATCGCACAAACGGGTGGATTTTGAATTCGAGTCAAGAGGAGAGATTCAAGTGAAAGAGCTAATTGATTTTTGTCATCTTGAAATCGTTGAAAAGGATGCGAATCGGGTTTTGGAGGAGGCGGAGATTGGATTTCTGCAACTTCAATGAGTGGGAATTGGCGAAAAGAGAGAGGGATAGAAGAGGAAAGATTAGAGAAAATTATGAGAGTAATCTTGAAATTACGAGAAGCTAAATGCTTGCAGAGCTCAAGGGCAGGAAGAAGATGGCCTTGACCAAAAGCTGGAACAATAAAAATCTCTCTCGACATTTTTAGATGAAGAAGATAGAATTAGGGTTAGCTTTCATACATAAGGAGGGAAGAACGGAGAATGGAGGTTGGTTTTGACAGTTCGGCAACGAAGATGAAGATAGGCTAAAAACATTTTCGAATCCTCGAACTATGCCTATTTTATTTTCACGGACCCTTTTTTTTCAAATTTAAATTTTTACCCCCAAAACTTTTATTTTACTTTTAAGAATTCTTTCTTTAAAATATTTATGATCCCAATACCACTGGAGGTAATAAAAAAATGGAAAAGGATATTTTATTGAAAAAATTACAGAGACTAACCTTCATTTAAAATTAATTACCATTGTACTTCTAGTTTATTTTATTAATTAAAAAAAATTCCAAAATTCTCATTATGTCGTTCATATCAAATTATACAAACAAAATTCTATCCCAGAAATCCGTACATATTTGAAATTAGTTTCTTCTTCAGAAAATTCCTTTTCTAGGTTAGGGTTATTATAAGAAACAAATTGAGAGCAAGAGTTTTGGAGGTGCCTCATCCGGCAGAGAAAGAGAGCGATTTTGTGATCGGAACTCTCATTAGAGAGTTATATGTTATTTGTCGAATTTCAACGGTATATTCTGAAGAGACAGAAGAAGGAGAGAAATTCAGAGATAAAACTTGCAGAATTGAGATTTTTATCAATCAGATAACATCTTCACAATAAGAGAATCATAAAAAATTGACCACAATTGATGCAATTTTGGTCGTAACACTTGAGCAATCGGATTCCCATTGGAAGAACCAAAGAGAGAAGAAAAAAAGATTGAGAAAGTGATGAATATTATAAAGCTGAAACCCAATTCACAGCAGCAATTGAGAGATTGGCAGCGTAAGCTCCATCAAGAGTGTTGCAACATGGAGTGCTAAATTCGAGGCAATTGCTTTTTTTAATTAATTTTTTCCTATAATATTTCTACTTTTTATGTGATGGTATGGATTTGGGGCTTTGGTTAGAGGTTTTTAGTAAATTTTGGCTTAATTTGATAGATTTTCTTTTTCTGGTTCAACCATAGATATACAAGAGAAGAGAAAAAGTGCGCAAATAGCAATTAGAGAATCTGCAAAAAAATTTGGAAAGGTAATTGCTTTCTTGGTTCTTTAAGTGCTTTACCAAGGCCTTTAAATTGCATGGAAATTCATCATTTACTGTTGAAGACGGCATATTGAGCTCAATCTTGTGAGAACTATGTGGCACAATCTGTTCTATTTTTCATTTTGATAGATTTAACTTTTCTGAGCGCAGATCATGCAGAAAATTGAAATGCAATATATGTGCTGGAATTCATATCATATAATACCAATGTAACATTAGATAATTTATATATAATATACAAAGTCGTTGCTATTTGGCAGTTTCAATGCAACAACGTACTTTTTTATTTTTTCAGTCTCATTTCTCCGATATTTAAATATATTATATCTTAAAAAATATAATATTCCTCAACATTGAATCAATACATGATTACACACACATCTTTATGTTCATTTGTTGTTATAAAATTTGTTTTCATCATAAAAATAAATAAATAAATTTGTGCAGGATTTCATATCATACAACACCAATATAATCTGCATATAATTAACATATAACTTGGCCTATGTGGCTGAAACAAATTAAAATGCAATATGTGTGCAGGAATTTATATCATATATCAGCAATACAACCTTAGTTAACCTACATATAACATTTTTTATTTGAATATTCAATACAAGAACAACACACTTCCTTATTTAAATATATTATATTTTAAAAAGTATTGTATTCTTCAACATTGAATCAATATATGATTAAAACACATTCTTATATTCATTTGGTATTATAAATTTTGGTTTCATTATTAAAAATAAATTAAATTTGTACAGAATTTTATATCATATAATACCAATATAATAAATATATAACTTGGTCTATGTGCATGAAAATTATTCATAATTAATATATAATTTTCATTCATATATAACCTACATATATCAAGAAAATAGCAGATAAAAAATGTGTATGACAGTTATTGTGAATTATTTTAAATAAATTCACATAATTAATTATTCATTGATTTTATGGATTTAGATAAATCTATAATTTGAAATTTTGATGTTGATGTAACAGTGAGTCTCACAATGGTTTGCAAATTTTAGTGGTGAATTTCAGTTATGGTAATGTTATTTTAAACAAATTTGGATATTTTTATTGATTCCTTGATTTTAGGAACTTAATATATATTTTAAATAAGTAACTACTGTTTATTATCCAAAAGGTTAAATAGGCATTATGAGAAAATATATATGTTTGATTAGGGAGAATGAAATATCTTTTATGTTGAAAACTATTAGATGTCTTGAGATTTTGAAATTAGTTTTAACAATCATTGATGGTTGATAGAGTCAATTATACAAATTTAATAATTCAGAAATTTAACCGTATAAAATTAATAGTTAGGTAATAAATTGAATAAAGTTAATAATTTAAAAAACTAATTGAACAAATTTTTATTTGACAACATTTAATTGCATAAATTTGTAAAATTCAAATGCCAAAAAACTATATATTTTTTTTTTCTTAAAATTTTTGACTTAATGTACCATGAATTCAAACCTGGTTGACACTTTGGCCTTCGCAAAAGAAAATGACTTTTAAGTTTATATGTTTCGTATGGATTTGAAAATATATTCAAAATAAGTTTAGTTTGCCTCAATTTTAGCAGACTTAAATTCAATTTCTTTTAAACATTAAATTCAAATTTAATATATTAAATAAAATAATAAATATTGGTAATATAAATTAATAAATTATCATTTTTTTTATCAAATTTAGATATATTGTAGAAAAATTAATATTTTTAGGGACTTAAAAGAAAATAATTAGGACTAATTTGTATATTTGGCTTTAAAAAAAAGAAGAGCTACAAGATGCATATGTATTTTTCGCTTCCACCTAATAGTCCAACTTAAGAGTGGAAAATTATCTTATGCAGTCCAAATGAGCTCACACGTATTAAATTTTTTTTATATATAATTTAATAATTGTAAATATATTATTTTAATAACAGTAGTTTTTTAATTTAAACGCGGTTTTTTCTAATTCTTTGTTTCGACAGTTTTTTCCGTTGTTTTTTCACCTTATTTTGTTTGTTGCATTTGGCCAACCCATCCTTCCATTTTTTTTCAAAATTTTTTTATTTATTTTGTTTATGTTGTTCGATTTGTTTTTCTTTAATTCTTTATTCGATTGCAAATGGATGAATATATTTCATTTAAAAATATGATTTGCGAGAATTTTGGTAATAATCAATCATAGATGAAAAGATGAAAAAAATTCATGAAAATGTGTTTAGTTATAAAATAATGTATCTACATTTATAATATAATATATCTACAATTATAAAATAATGTATCTACAATCATTAAATAATAAATATGCAATCATTAAATAATGAATCTAAATCTGTTAAGCAAATAATCAAACATATAAGAAAATATGAAATTGATTCATTATTTAATAATTGTTGACATTTCTATAGATTTATTACTTAATAATTGTATACATATTATTTTAATAACTGTATATTCATTATGTAATAACTATAGATATATTAATTTATAATTGTAGATCCATTATTTGTTTTAATGAATCCGTTTCATCTTTTCTTGTATGTTTAATTATTTACTTAACAGATTCAGATTCATTATTTAATAATTGCAAATTCATTATATAATATAACGTATCTACAATCATTAAATAATGAATCTACAATCATTAAATAATAAATTTGAATCCGTTAAGCAAATAATCAAACATAAAAGAAAAGATGAAACTTATTCATTAAAACAAATAATGAATCTACAATTATAAAATAATATATTTATAATTATTAAATAATAAATATACAGTTATTAAAATAATGTATATACAATTATTAAATAATAAATTTATAGAAAACTCAATAATTTTTAATTTCTGCATGTATAAATAACCTTTAGAACAACAAATGGTGTTCATTCATATGCATAATATAATAGCTCCTTAGCAGTGGACTTAACTAAAGAGGAGTGCCCGCCATTAGTGAATGCATTAGAGGCCTCAACCCTTCCATTTATATGGGTGCTCCGACCCGATATAAAGAGTTCGGGTCCTTCACATGGAAAATACGATGCAAATGAAGACGGATATAATCATAATTAGAGGTGTTAATTGATTCGGATTTTGCAGATGCATGCATTTTTCTATATTCATTTAAATATTATATAATAACTCTAATATGGATACAATTATTAATATTATAATTTTAAATAAATTTAGACGGATTCAAATGGAATATATATAATCGAATTTGATTTTTTTTTTCAGATATTCTATCTATTGATACTCCTAGATTTAATAATAGAAAAAAATTATGCAGTGTTATAGTGTTACTTTTTTTAATACTAATTACTATATTATATCTAATAAATTTTATTAACTAAAAATTCTATTGTCTAAAATTTTTAATGTACCTTTAATATTATATTAAATAAATAAATTTCAATTCCTAAAAACACGCCTACTATGTGATTACTTGGTGTGATTGGACCAGACCATCTCAGATCAATACCCTGCAGTATTGATATGGTTTCACTATTATATATGCAGGAAGTACTCGGTGTGTTTTCTGTTGAGTTGTTATACTATAAATCTGAGTCAATGCTATTTGTCACGAATCCCACATCGATTGGTTCTGGGGTTAGTCTTAGGCTTATAAGCGGGTGCGCTGCACACCCCTACAAGCTAGCTTTTGGGGAAGAGGGTAATAGCCCCGTGACAAGTGGTATCAGAGCCTACTCCGGACCCACCGGATACGTGTACGCTGCACACCGAATGCGGAGAGAGTAATGATCGCGTGGGCCACCCGTGACGAGGGCGTCACGGATTGGCTGTGGGAGCTGTCACGAATCCCACATCGGTTGGCTCTGGGGTTGGTCTTGGGCTTATAAGCGGGTGCGCTGCACACCCCTACAAGCTAGCTTTTAGGGGAGAGGGTAATGGCCCCGTGACATACTGCATGGGCCAAAAGCTCATGTGCACGTGTAGTGTGTAAAAAAAAGTTGATTTTTATTTTCCATTAAACGGTATTAAAACACTATTAGATTTATTATTTAATAAATTTATTATTTAACAAACTGTAGATTCATTATTTAACAAACAATAGATCTATTAGTAAATAATTGTAAATTTATTATTTAGCAACTGTAAATTCATAATTTAACAATTGTAGCTTCATTATTTAACAATGATAGGTTTATTACTAAATAATTGTAAATTCATTATTTAACAATTGTAGATTTATTATTAAATAATTGTAGTTAAATAAATGTAAATTCATTATTTAATAACTATAGGTTCTTTATTTAACAACTATAGATTTATTATTAAATAATTATAGGTTTATTATTTAACAACTATAAATTCATTATTTAACAACTATAAATTCATTATTTAATAATTGAATTTTACTTAAATTCTCACAAATCAAACTCTCACAGAATTATATTATCAATTGAATATATATTCATCTATTTGCAATCAAAATAAAAAAATTACAAAAAAAATAAATAGAACAAAAAAAAAACAAATCGAATAACAAAAGAACAAAATGAAAGATAATAATGATGGCTCAGTTAAATTAAAAAACAAATGCACGTCTAATTTTGGATTGTGGAGCATGTAGCTCCATATACTCAGGTACACATAATAATTTGCCCTTTTGTTTCGATCCCATTATATAATCAAGTTAGATTCCTATATATATATAGAGTGAGAGAACATGTAAGATATGGCTTCAGAATTTTGATCTTTTCAGTAATTTACCTTTACAACCATACTGCATGGTCTGTCATTTTCTGCTTCAGGTTTGGCTATGGATTGAAAAAGAGATTTTTTGTGTTGACCTTCCATCATAAATCTCGATCCCATTAAACAAAATTCCCACTAATATGATTTCGTATCATATAACACCAATATAATCTCATATAACAAATATATAACTTGGTCTACGTGACAGAAACAAATTGAAATGCAATATACGTACAAAAATTCATATCATATACTACCAATATAATCTACATATAAAACTCAAATAGCGCCGCTATTATTTGATAATTAAATATTCAATTTAAAAACAACACACTTATTTATTTAAATATGTTATATCTTCAAAAAAATATTGTATTTCTCAATATTGAATGAATACATAATTAAAACACATTTTTATGTCCATTTGGTGTTATAAAATTTAGTTTTATCATTAAAAATAAAATAAATTTATTCAGAATTTCACATCATATAATACCAATATAATATGTATATAACAAACATATAACTTGGTTTGTATGAACGAAAATTATTCATTATTAACATTAATTATGAATAATTTTTGTTCATATGTAACATATATATAGCAAAAAAAAAAAATGACAAATAAAAAACTTATATGGTAGTTATTCTAAATTATTTTAAATAAATTCAAATAATTAATAATTCCTTGATTTTAAGAATTTAAATTAATCAATATCTTAAATTAGATAACTATTAATTATATTAAAAAAAGTGTAATTATACATAATAATAATAATAATATAGGAATTTTCGTCAAAAACTCTTGATAATACGTGGATGGACACCACAGCTGTCAGCTGTTGATACATGGGCTGGAAGTCCAGCAAGTTAAAAGGCTGCTTTGGTTGATTTTCTTAAATAAATATGTTTTGCTTGTTGAACATCCATGGTTTAGATGTGCCAAAGCTCAAAGTCAACAAGTGGATTAATCGTATGACTTTGTTCCCATGCGAAAAGAAACACTCAACCACTGTGCACAGAAAAATAAAATTCTTTCCAACTAATTCTTGTGCAAAATTCCAATTGGTAACCATTCACCAGTACTAAATGGTACAAGCAATGAAATTAACAAATACATATCTAAACAAATGATTTTAAGCAAAATCAGTGGAGGTAAAAGATTTCTGTCAGTTACGATGAATCTTGGTCCAGTTTTGGAACTATAGCTGATTTGAGCTCTATATGGGAAACACGAACCGCACCAATCAATCTCTCTGGCAATTCATCAGTAGTATTTGCCTGAGCCAGATGAAGAAAAACACTCTATCATCCAAGATAAACTAGGGTTAACGTATACTCCACAAACTCCAAATATTTGTATTGAAAATCAAATGGGCAAGTGCGCCCCAGATTTATTTTGAGAGAAATGGTATCACACTTCCTCATACACTTCCCACCATACACTTCCAATATATATATATAAAAAAAAAACCATGTATCTTTTCACTTTTTTTAAAAAAAAGACAGACATTATAGAAAGTGTATGAAAAAGTATCGGTAGCATTCCTCTTATTTTGATTGTGGATGAAGCGTCCAAGAAAATTAAAGTTGTGCTATAATATTACAGCAGTTATTCCATAACTATATCCTTAACATTTCTCGGTAACAAAATTAAACAGAAAAGCACCAGTAAATCTGTTTAAAATATTTTCCTTGCAATGAAAGAAAAATTAAGCAAAACAATAAGCCTTTCCCTTGTCAAATATTAAGATCTCAAACTCATTCACCAGAACAAGCATACCTGTACAAGGAAAGCCATGTCAACCACCAATGTTGTAATTACACCAATTACAAGTCCCAAAACTCCATTCGCAACGGTTGAAGAACCAATGTCAACATCAACCTGTAAATTTTTATTAAACCATGTTAGAACCCTTTTAGCTCTCAAAACAACTCCATTGGTAATATCAGGTATTAAAGAAATTTCGTTGGTATTTACTTCTAAGTACTTGGGACCACGTATATAATTGCAATCAACTGCTTTTCCCAGTAAACAAGGGGTGCTTCCTACACTCTGCCGCACAATCCACGAACCCTGCACAATTCCAGGAAAGAAGCAATTTGGTAACTAACGCAATATGCTTGAATCAAAATCCCAAATATTTCGCTGCTTTCCCAGCATGTACATATATCTATCTATACATACAAAATTCTCTGTACATTAGTATGTGAATGCATTTAAAAGGTCATCAAAAACTCTTATCAAGCAAACTTTGTTGGCTCCTATAGAAATCCTGATAACAGCATTCTTCAAACATAGACCGAGCAGCAGCCAATACCTTGGGAACTGATGGAATAAGCTTAAGCCTGCTATTTCGGAATTCATCATCGCCATCAACAAACCGTTGCAAGAGTGACCCAGGTATCAATTCTTTTGTTACAAAGTAAAATACCATACTGTAATGTGTTGAACCAGGAACCTATGATGAGTACAAAACTTACTTCAGACCAACCTCCAAATGCAATTGCATTCCATGCCTTTTGAAAAAAAAAAAGACCCTTACTTGTAGATTAAAGACAATGGAAAAGAGTCCTTTCTCTGAAGCAACCTACAGACATTTATAAACAAAAGGTTCAAAAAGATTCATAAAATTATTCAATCAGCAAAAATGTTAGCAATCATAGATACAGTTGACCAAGTTGTTGGAGTCCTTTTAAAAAATCAAAAATCATAGTTTAAGATCCTTTAAAAGATCTTAAAAAAAAAAAAATAAACTTTAAAAGAGTACTGAAACAGCCATAAGTTATCTTGTTTAATGTGATTATATAATGAGTTATCTGATAAGTGGCCAATAAGTGCAGAGAATCTACCTTGCTAAATAATCTTAAACTTATCTACCAATGTCCCTTTAAATAAAATTAAAATTAGGATCACGTAGAAAGACATGAAAGCAATAGGATTTTGATCAAGCAGATACACACACCAAAAGAAGAAAAAGGAACTGAAAATTCATGGACTCCAAAACAGATAGAAAGCTATTTCAGAAATTTGGAATTGATTAGCCTAATGTGGAAAAATTTTAAAAAAAAATTAAAAATAAGTATAAAAGGTCACCAGAAAGACGGGGGAAATTTATTGAATTTTCTTACTTGTGCGGCACAACCTTGACGCCTGACAACATGGTCCATTCTTTTTGTGTCCTTGAACCAGTCAACAGCTACGAGATCCATTAAATGTTTTCCAGCAGGGATCTTCATATACATATTCCATAGAAGACAACAAGAGTAAGCCTAACATGGTATCAGTTTCAGAATGCATATTCTTAAAAGCAAACAGGAAGAATATAACAAACCTTGGATTTGTCAAAACAAAAGTGCTTGCTACGAACACGGAAGTTGTTTCCATCAGAAATTCGCCAGCAATCACGAGCATTATCACGGTCATCGCGACGTAAAATACCCGAAAAACAGGATAAGTCAATTTGTTCAACTGGTTCTTCTTCCAAGGCTACAGAAAAAAAAAAAAAAAAAAAAAGATTTTAATACATGCCAGAGGCAGTCCCATAAAGCCAGGAACATATCTAAATCAGGGAGACAAATACCTGTTCTCTTCAAATCGCTCTCGTGCTTAGTTTGATTTGCCTGAAAAATTAATTAGGAAGAAAGGCATATTTAGAATGTTTAGAACAGCTATGACGACATCCAAACATGTGTCTTAATCAAACCTCTTGTTCTTCTTCAGCTACTTGAAATTCTTCATCCTCTTCAGAGTATTCATCCATGTTGGTGGAGTTTCTGTTTGCAGCACTTTGATCAGTAGGAGCAGGATGAACAGACGACTCTTGCAGCTTAAAACTTTTCTTTGAAGAAACAGATGCTGAAGTCATATTGACCATAACTGGAATGCTGGGAGGTGCACCTCTTTCATCTGTTTGAGCAAACCATTCACGCAATCCTGCCATAAAAAATAACAGAAAAATTATATAAACAAGAAAAGAATGTATTCATATAATTAATTTATATTTAAAGTGGAAACATTACAAGAATATTTTTGGGAGAAAAAATTAAGGAAAATGAAAGAAAATGAAAATATTGCTACAAGATGTCCCCCTCAACTAACAAGCTTTCTCACATAAACACTATCCTTTTCTTTTTCTTTTTTTTGGGAATTGAACACTATTTCATTAAGATTGTAACAAACATATAATATGAATCAGTAAATCCCATGAAACAACAACTGATAAACAAAAACAACAAAAATAAATCAATATTTTTCTGACCCGTTGTCCTCCTTGCTTAGCTTTTCCTCCAATGTGTCGTTTGAACCATTAGCAAGGAGAATCAAATGATTCATTGATACGTTTCAGTGATTAAACATTTTAAAATTAACACAATATAAGCATAAAGCAAAGAGCTCATTGAAATATTAGCTAGCTACCAAAGCAGTGGAAAAACTGTCTTGATGAAGCATCTTGCTGAATATTTTAGGTAAAGTTACACCAAAACATGAAGAATTTTTAACTGTCGCAAAGCTGCCAGAGCAACATTTCATATTGTAAAATTGAAGCAACATGACACTTCAAAATTTATCTACATTAAACTATCTTCCATACAAATAAAAGAGCTATTGAATGCCAAAAAATGCTAGAAAAGAACTGGAACCATAATACTAACATGCACTCCTGACTCTCCAACAAAAGGAAGCAAAACAATATGAGCATGACAAGATATAGCATATCTCTATATGATGGCAAACACTAAAGACATCAATTCCAACATTATTCTCAAATTTTAGTGAACATATTTACTGAAAATGAAACTTACCAGCAACACTATTTAGCATCTGAAGAAGACAATGTTGCTGAAATGATGAAAAATAACCCACACCCCATCCTTTCAGATCAATTTGCATAAGATGCTGCACCTGTGTTCTAGGCCTCCCATTCTGAGGTTTTAGAGGGGAAATGTTGAATCCTCCACCTTAAAGAATCAGAATACAACAGAAATTGAATCTCTGCTGGTCATCCTGTAATTTCTACCACTAAAACAAAGGAGCTAATGCAAAACTTACTCTCAACATGAGCTCGCACACAACCCGGTAGTGGACCACAGTTCTCGTGCTCCCTAGAGCGAAATAACACAACTGCACCAATAACATGAATATTTCTGAAGCCTGTATCAAGTAAAAGTCAAAACAAGATGTGCTTTAAAAGAAATTTACCATAGCTGCCATCATCATTTCGCCGCCAATAGCGAACATAGCAAAGGTCCCGGGGCCACACAAACCTGCAATCAATTGATATTGGGGCTATGGTAATAAAAAAACCAAAAACAACAACAATGAGAGAAAAAGGGTAAATTATCTGGGATGCCTATGATTTGTTCAAAGAGAAAAGAAACCTACTTCTTGAAATTTTAATACATATAGTTATTTTAAAAGAGTACACCACATGGAATGGATAACAACTTCATTATCCCTTGGACAAAGCATATAGGTCAATTTAAGTTCTTGTCACTACAAGATATATTACCTTCAGATTGTTATGTAACTTAACATTTAATTTTCTACATTTTTGAAAAAATAAGGTGAAGAATATGTTATTTTCGACTGACCAAATAATCATTTTGGGTCCTTTTCAGAATCAATTCCTTTTAAAATAAATCATATGCTCTATATTTAAGAAAAATAGATAACGAATTCAAATTAAATAGATCTCTTTACAAAAATCTTCAAAAAATATTTTTGTTACAAGATCTCTAATATAACATTTTAATTTCGTAATTTTCATAATAGATACAGACTATTTTAGATCTACAATTACATCAGAGATTAAGATACATTAGGGAAAGATCAACAAAAGCTTACAACAAAAAATAATGTGAAGTTATAAACATACCCTGCAAATTTAAGTTTTAAGAGTTTCTTCCTCTCACTCCCTAAATCCTGTCCAAAAGAATCTATATGTTTGATTTTAAAATGCAAAATCCATAGAGGACGATTAAACAAAAATTCAACCTCCCATTCCTTCCCTCTCCCTGCTCTCTCAACAACTTTTGGTAATCTATTCTAAAATCGGATTGCAAACTTTCTGCATATATGCTCCTTTATACTTGGTTTGTTCATTTTGCATCTCTTACTACTTGTTCTACAGCTTCCCAATCACGGGATGTTGTATTTTCTCAAAACTAATAGGCTCCCAACTTGAGAGTATCCCAGAAAGTACTCATAACTATCACATAATCAATGACAACAGACATGCACAGCAAATTGAAGGTAGTGATAGAAGAGGTATAAGATAAATGTAAATTATAAGTCCAACAACCATATTTTCAAAGAATTTTTGTGACCAAAAAGATACCAACAGAATTTCAATATCAGCAGCATTCATCAGATCCAGATAAACTATAGGCAAAGAGTGTCATTTGGGAGAGAATTACATTGGAAACCAGTCAAGCTGAAGTCTATGATAGAGTATGGCTGTATGGCCATCTACTTCTTCAACTAAATTACCATGATGGAAACTACAATCCCACCTGCACAAGGAATGCATAAAACATAACAAGAATTTTTTAAATACATAACAAAGTTATACATATAAAATGATAATTCTTTTTTCAAGAATACACTGGAGTCATCCCCAAGAAATTAAATCTTCCAGATCATGTATTTAGACATTTCCATTAAAGCAGTTTAAGTATTCAAAACCATGGTAAACACAATGCTTATGCATCCATAGTACTTAAATACAAGTACACATGAAGAAGACTGGCTAGTAGCTACCTATCTCTTATGTCATAAGAAGAGATAATGAACTGCATTTAATGCACAACAGATAACTGTGGAGCATATAATATAGTTAGGTGAAGCAACAATAGCGATGATGTCAGTGAAAGCAAAAGGGCTAATGCCAGAAGTAAAACTTGACAGCTGACATCACCATTTCCAGCAAAAAGGCAAGACAAGAATGCAAATTGAGATCCTAATAAGGAAAATTATTTCTTACCATAACTCTATACCATAAGCAAAGCTAAAGAAATATTATGAGGATGGAATAATGCCACTGGTTATGCAAGGCCGAAAACCAAATAAGCCAAGAATTATCAAAATAAAGCAATAAAACAATTAATTAAACTATGATCATTGTTTGAGATTGTAATCTGACCAGATGACCACCTAAAACTAGATTTTTTTTTTTTTTTTGAAAAGCAGAGAATTCAATTATAGGCTCATTGTCTACACATTAGACTATTGCATTTGCTAACTGGTGCCTCAAGTAATCATAGATAACATTATCAAAAACCTTTTACAGTAGAATTCTTATTTCAAGCTTTGAGTTAAAAAGTTTCATATATGGAGGTGAAGCCATGGTCTGTAGTGAAGGGGAGAAACTGTGTGTTTGTGTGTTTTCCTTGGGATCAAATTAGCCCTTGTACTACACCTGTTGCCTCACTTTTGGTCCAATTAGACACTTACTGCTAAAAATCAAGTCAATAGAACCCTTTTTTGAGCAGTAGCACAACAGCTATTAAATCTGTAATGATTGGTCATAACGACATTCTTTGAAAATTTGTCAGTTAGGACACATACTTCTTTCTCTCTTCTCTGTTTCCCAATTTAAAGCTCATAAATTCTCCTCTATCTATACCACCATTATGACAGCCCTCCATGCCCACCCTTTCAAACCCCCAAATAACCACTTCTATGGCCATTCGCAAAAACAAAAATCACACCCTAAGTGCTGACCATGATTCCACAAAAGTAAAAAGACCCAAACTTTGATCTCCATTGCCTACAATCCCAATCCAATCCAAATTCTACAACCACGACTCCATCAGCTGTATCAACAACAGCAGTTTCAGGCGCTGCTGTAGCCTGTCATTTCCACCCAGAATAAATAATAACTATAGTTCCTCCATCATCTTATGAGTACTACTCTAACCACCTTTTGCCAGGTATCCCTCAATATCAATTCAAAATCAAATATATAATTAATGTCAACCACTTTACAAGGTCTCACTGGTCGACAATGCCACCACTACAGCCATCAAAGTAATCAGCTTGGCTTTCTTTGATGACAGATTTAAAGAAAGGGATATTGTTGTCATGCCCATGAAACTGTGGAGTCAATTCACAGATTATCCCAGGACCCGCTTGAACAGGTGCATTTAGTACAGGTTTAGAAGTAATTCATAAAGAAAATTGAACTTTTAAAAGAAAACCATCAAAACTTTTGCCAGCAGAAGAAGGGTGCAACTTTGCAGCCCAATATAACGAATAATGAGTAGTTAAACCGTTATTGATGATCATTATATTATTTAAAATTCTTTAAGATTCCTCTATTTTTTATGCTTTCGTTAGAGGCTATTTTATTATTTTTTTTTTTTTAATTTTGTGTAAGGACCTATAAATATAGCTTGCAATGAATTAAACCCATCTTCCAAATCTGAAAAAAAAAGTTTACTTCCTTAAGTTCAGCCCTAGAAATAAAATTTTAGCCAATAATTCATGGTTAGCTTTTAAATACAATTATTTTTGTAGAGCATATGACACAAGTCAAGGGAATGGTAAAGGGTAAACAATTTTCCTACTAGGACATGTCAAATATTAGAAAATCAGAATCAAAAGGGGGAAAAGGAAACAGAAAAACCACTAAGGGCAATTGTGTCCCCGCCAACATGGCTTTGCCACAAAAACAAAGCCATTTGACTTCCACTTTCTGTACATTCACCTCTAGTAAGGTACTTTATTCAGATCATAAGACCATCTGCCCTAAGAATCTAAAGGTAATGTAGTTATGGTTCCATAGCCATCCTCACTAACAACATCTTTAAAATGCAAGCCTGGAACACCCATAGACACATAAAAAAATTCCACCATGCACATCATTGTTTGAGGAATATAACAACATTTTAACAATAACCATGCACTAAAATTTTCAGTTTGAAAGAAAAAACACATACTCAAACCGTGTTCCATCCATGTTCATTATAAGTTCAAATATTTCTTCACAGGTAGCCTCAACAACACCCACTGCCTTCATTGCTCTGCTACAGCTCCTTGGCTGCAGTAACAAGAGAATGAACAATGATAACATCTAGTGCCTACTGCCTAGCAATACAAATGAAGCAAAAGTTTGAAAAAAGCTCAGTACGAGGTAATCAACTTCAACAAGCTCTTCAAAAATGCGGAGTCCTGCCCATTTAGAGACCGAAAAAAGGGTTAGAATCACTGTAATTTGCACATGCCATTATCATTTAAACAGTAGATAATTTCCTCCGACCAATTTCTTGACTTCCATCCTTGCAATCTGTGTGATGAACAACTAAGCACTAAAAGAAGTTAAGAAAAATACTTCACCATTTTGACACTGAAGGAGACGCCAATGCTTTCTAGAAAATGCTTGATTGTTGGCATTCTGGTTTGATAATTCTGAATCAAATTCCCGTGTCCAGTCCAATACTGATTCAGGAGGACCTGCCAATTAAGAAGACAATGAGACTTGGAATTGAGTTGCATGAAATTAACTTTTTGTCAGCAAATGAATTTCAATAAGAACCATTTCCAATTGTTGTTCTCCGCAACAAATTTGAGTTACTATCATCTTCATCCTCTTGTGCACTGAATCTGAAAATTGTTCACATGGGAAAGACATCAGAGGCTCACAACATAATTAGAACAGAATTAGCTCCAACAGAAGCTCAAATATAGATTAAAACAATTAGTAGTTGCTGGTCCCATACAAATTTCCAGCCTAAAACATAATGGAAGCTTCAACATAACAAAAGATATAAGTATAATACATATTTGAAAGTTGAAACTTTCCAAAAATATATAATATATTTACTAGTATCTACCCATGATGCCACCAAAAACAAACAAATATAGTAGAACAGACACTCACTGACTTTCATGGTCTGATGATGAAGCAGTCCTGCCATTATCCATTCCGGATTTATATTCAAATAATACATATTTGTTACCATTTGCAACTTGAGACTCTTGATGCTGCACATATAACCATGCAAATAAAATTAATGTGCATTATGCCATGCAAGACAAATCCATTCTGAAAAAATATAAACAAACTAAAATTTAAAATAAGTGCTTCTTGCATCAAGTCTCTCATTCTTCTTCCCTTTTATATTTCTTTTGAGGGAAGTGTGGTTGATAAAAGGAAATATTTCATTAACAGGAGAAAGATAAAGAACAAAGAAAAGGAGGAAAAACTTTCCTCCCGTATCCTAAATACTGAAAAGAGCATGGCATGAATGCAAATGATAAAACATGGAAGCAACTACTTCAAAAGGAAAATATAGAGAACATATATCACCACTACTTTTAACTAAGAATGAGAATAAAGATAAGGAGGGAGGAGAAATGCTATGTTACAACAGAAGAAAACAGACCTGATCAATCACAAACTCTATTTTTTTCTTCCAGTCCGATACTTCCTGGATGTTAAATGCTGCCATCTGGAATAAGAAACTATCTTCAAAAAGAATGCAGATGCCACAAAATGTAACTGACCAATGAAGTTCACAAAACAAGCAATTAAAACAAAAAAATCTGCTGTTTAATCATTACAAAGGCAGTTTAAACAAATGGAATCTTGACAACGAAATAAGATAAAACTTTCTGAAAATGCCATCACTACTCAGGAAGAATAATACCCATATAAATCAAATAATTCAAAGGTAATATTATTAAACAAATACCACATCCTTAATGAAAATTCTCTAAGAGAAAGCACATTTGCAAAGCTACAGAGAGAGGGGAAGAAAAATCATGTAAAAGACAAAAAGAAAAAGAAGAAGGGGACAAGAAGGGAGAGGAAAGAGAGAGAGTAACTCCATCCATCATCCCATTAATAAAAGCAGAGACTGCTTACCGTGATCCCGTGATACTTTTCTTTCTTGTTGTACACAGACAGAACATAAACCTTCTGCAACATGATCAAGCAGAAAACATGATATTTCACATGATCAGATTATTCCATGACATAATCATAGAAAGATGTCAAGGCTTTCAAAAATTCTACTGTATATAGGATATTACCAAGAAAATTAGATCTCAGCACAAAAGTATTAATATAAGGGATTAGCGACTGAAAGGAGAAGCAGCAGAAGGCGCAACTGGTAATGCCAGAATTCAAGGAAGCATGAATACAATCAGCAACCTTCTAACATGTTATTGACATAAAATTTCCAGTTCCAGAATTTTGATGTTTGTAATAAGTTTGCCCAAACTTGAATTTGTGAAGAATATCGAGAAAATACACTTACCCACATTTATAGTTAACTAAGACAAGATTAACATATATATACAGATTGCATTTACCTAATATATGGCAGTGGCATAATACAACAGAAGTCAAATCAATGACATGAAGCATGCTCTATTTCAAGCCATAAATTTCAACAAAGGTTAACAAGGAACAAGCAATATAGGAAGTCAAAACAGCACCAGTCACAGCCTTTCCACAGCTTAAAGAATATATCTCCCAATTCTATATGTGTGCAGCTAAACATCAGCTGATAATTAATGGTGCAATTTTGCTTCAAAATGACGTTTGATTTGTATGGATGGCAGTTAAACTGGTCACAACTTTGACTACTCAATTATAAAATTCAGTGTGCAAGCTGATATTAGTACACAACCACAAAAAGAATGCCTCAAGTTAGGTGGAACAGAAATATTAATGAACCAACAAATTGGAAAAATACTTAAATTATTATTTAAATATTCTACACAACTATGTCACCTCAATAATCTATCTATCAAATAAATTCAAAGAAAGTAAATTATGAATATCATTTCAAGGATTGCAACCTTTTATCAAGTCTGTCTCAAAGTACTTAAACTATCCCGGGGATGTTCTTCAAAATACTTATAAAATTAATGAATGAATGCAAAATGAAAATGAGATTGGTGCATCCACTTAACATTCACCCAAATCTAGGTATTAGGTTACAGTGTTTCTTTTTTCATAACCAATTGGACTTCTCCATGTTGGTGACTTGGTGTTGCTGAGAAATAGAATTCATAACAAAGAAAAGAAGCTAAGAGAGTGAAACCGTACTATGTTAAATTGACCAGGATGGAAAAAGAGAACTGTTCAACTAGACTTTTTGATTGTTTCAACCAAATTCTGTACAATTTCCAGTCAAAAGAGACCAATCCCTCGAATTTATCCTACCCAACATTCTAACAGTGAAACCAAGCACAGGGTTCCCATAAAACTCTGAAACAGCAACACCATAATATTTCTTATAAAATATTTGGGAAAAACAGCAAGTATCCTAATACTAATTCAAATTTCATGCAGTTCAACTATTCATAATTCCTCACAATATATACAGCAAGGAAAATTCATATAGTTTTAACGGAAAAAAAAAAAGGAGAGTAGAGAGAGAGAGAGAGAAACTCACATGCCCATGGTGAGTCTTCAAGCCTCGATCCTCTACTCTACAATTGCCATCAATCAACATAGTCTTGATTGGTACCTAATTAACAATCACAAAAACTTTCACAGCCAATATTTCTATGAGGGGGGGAGGGGGACATCAGACCTACAAAGTAGAGAAACGTAACGCACAGAGACTCCGTATATATCAATTTCTGCGTATATATGATTCATAGATTTCACCAATTTTTGCAATAAGCACAAATGCCAAAACGAAAAGCACAATTACCTGATTATCTTGCGGTTTCTTCTTATAATAAGCAAGAAGCCCGGATTCAAGAACGAAATACCTCATGTGAATAAAAGATCGCCCGATCTTCCTTCTCCCATATCTCACCATCCACCCTTCGTAAATCACCTTCGACATTTTTGCTCCCTTCCGCCGGGAAAAATTACACTCTAAAACCGAATTTTACAAAAACAAAACGGAAAAAAAAATGAAATCTCGCAGAAGCGGAAGCTCAGATGAGAATCTTTGCTTCCTGCGAGATCAGAGTAAAACCTAAGTAACTTGATCACTCATCGCTAGAATTGAGAATCCAGGAATCGTTTTCTCATTTCATTCACGATAAAATTCAAAAAATTAATAATAATAATAATATTAACACATTTATATTATCAACTTCTGATTTTTATTTACAAATATAATAAATTTTCCTCCGATGATTCCAAGAATCCAAACACGAGAAAATATAACTTTAAACCAAAGCGAAAACCAAAAAAGAAAAAGCAATTCAAAAGCTACATTAAATTTTACTTTATAGAGTATAATAGAATTCCTTTCCTGAGGAAAAAAAAAATAGAGTCAACCACAGGGGAAGTGGTGGAAGGCAAGGGGCGAATTGCCGGGATCGGGGAAAAAGGTTTTAATAAATAAAAAAAACGACAACGTAATAAAAGCGGAGATGTCAGGAACTGATGAACAGACGGTGGGATTTGGGGAGGGGAGATTCTCAATGACGGGTGAGAAGATCCGACGTAAGGTCAAAAACGAAGAAAGATTGACACGTGGAAAATTTTAATTGATGGTCAGGTTTTATTCGGTATCTGAGCGCCGTGACGCTTTCAAAAATTTTTGAAAAAAAGAGGTTGGCCATTCAGTTTCTGGGCTCGATTCTAAACACAAATTTTTTAATGGCCCGTGAATACTCATGGGTCATACTGACTAACTCATGTGCGTCTATGATTCAATGTATAATATTTTTTTCTTTCATATTTGATATTGTTTTTAGGAGAAAAATATAATTTTTTTTGTTATATATTTAATTGGAGTAATATAAATAAAATGATATGGTAGATAAAAGAAAATAAATTTTTTATTTGGATAAATTATTGTGAAAAAATTTTGTAATATTATATATTTATTTCTTGTACATCATTTTATAAAATATTAAATATTTTATTATAATAATCGAGAATAAGAAAATAATTTTATCAATAATAATAATATTTTTTTTCAAATTTTTATATATTTTTTCGGTTTTGAAGAGAAAATAAAAATTATTTCACATTCTCTTCATATTTTTTTTCTATTTCCAAACATAATAAAGTAAAAATATCTTTTTATTTCATCTTTTTTTGTTCTTTTTTTTTTTATTTATCCAAACACTCGTAGAAAATAAAAGTAATTTTTCATTATCTTATTATATTTCTTTCTTTCCAAACAAGATAAAGTGATAATTCCTATTTATTTTTTTCTTCCATATTTTTCCTCTTCCAAATATAGGCTAAAACTAAAAGAAACGATAATGAAAAAACAAATTTATTAAGTTAATTATTAAATTTTTTTAAAAAGAAAAGTTTAAAATAGTATTATTTTAACAACAAATTATAAGGATTTAAAAAATTTATAAAAACTGTCACTTTACCACAAAATTTAAAAAAAAAACCAGAAATTTAATAACTGCGAATAAAATAACTCAAAATGTGAATGGTACACATTTTTTTTTATTTTTTATCCATATTAGCACTGCTTTATAGATATTTGACAACATGGGCGGACTCGTATAGAAGCGACCCCACAGAATTTTTTTTTTTCATATATATATTATAATTTGATCTCATGTTCTTTTTTTTGTCATTTCTATTTTTTTTATGGAGTCAAAACTCACTGATTATTTGTGCATCAATAATTAAACATATATCATTGTACTAAATAAATAATTTTTCTTTTAATTCCGAATAATTTTTAGGTAGACTATATCTGCTATATCATTCATAAATAAATCTAATCATACAATAACATGTATATATGTTGTTTTCACATCAAAAAATGGAAAATAAAACAATTAAATGTATGTTATTGTATTATTGGATTTGTCTATATATGGTGTAGTAGATCCATCATACCTAAAAATTTCTTTATAATTCCAATTTCAATATGTACTCATGTTGAAAAATTTATTCAGCCGACCTAATTTTTAACGTCTCTTTAAATAATAATTAAAAAAAATCACAAAATAAAATGTTTAATTTCTTACATTAAAAATAATATTTTTTGTCATATTTATGATGAAGTTGTTATACAATATTACAAAAATATGAATTCAAAAGAAACAATTGTAATTATCCATAGCATAATATTAAAATTTATTATTAAAATATTTATATTTATATTTTATTATTTAATTTTGATCCTATGGTTGATTCACCCCTGTTGGACAAGATAGTCAAAGTTTTATTTAAGTGTCATTCTACACAGCATAATCTATCATTCACATAAAATATGCATTTATATTTAAAATAAGAAATGATATATGTTGCATATAAATAAATTTGATCATTTATAATTTGTACATATAAAAAATATGTATAAACATATATTTAATATAAAAAATCTAATATTTGCCATTATTTCAATCTAAGTTAATTTTTTTTTTTTTTAAAAGTAAATAAATAAATCGAATTGTATTAGTTTTGATGGGATGTTGTTAGCCTTAGCTTTGGTGACAATACTTAAGTATCAACTTGATGGATTTTCAGAACCAGGAGCCCAAATGGAGCATGTGGATCTTGGGCGAAAGGGTGCTACATTAAAAAATGGAATTTTACTGCCACCTAAAGTTTTTTTTTTTCAAATCTATTGAAAAAGCACTTAAGATAATTACAAAATTATTAAAATTCAGGAAGTTACCTAAAATATACCAAAAAAGTAGATAGACAGTATATTTTTAGAATACTTTAGATATATTTTAGAAACATTTTGATTCAAAAAAAAGAACAATAAAAAAGAAAAATCAAATAATTAATAAATCGTTATAGGTGTTATTTGGCTTGAGTTATTCCTAGTAGGGCCTTATATTTAATTCGTATAATTCATTGTGGAGCCTCGGGTATATTCTGAAAATACATTTATTCAATTTTTATCTAAAAGAATAGAATAATTAATAAATTGTTCGATTTGTGTTATTTTTTATGAAATCTTAAATTTGATTCATATACTTCATTGCGAAGTTTTAAGTATAGATTTGAAATATCTTAAAAATTCTTTAGAAATACTTTGAATAAACCTCAAAAATACCTTAATTCAATTGCTAATTTTAAAAAAAATAGATAATTTATGCAGTATTCTCAAATTTGTTATTATCGTTATTAAAAAAAAATGTAATGAAATCATACTTATGTCTCTTTGAAATTTAACACCCATTAATTTTCAGCATTCAAAAAAATAGACACGTAGCACCATTCTGGGTAAAAGATAGAGATTTCATTGTTGCATCTTTTCTTTCCATCTCCTTCGTTTTCGCACGAATCAAACTAAAATAAGCAATTTAAGAAAATCTAAAAGAAGTCGCACCCAAAAAGAGGATGAGAATGCGAAAGAATAGACAAAGCTGAACATCGATTGGAAAAAATCTTCGCCTGGTGCTTCGACTCACTAGGAAATGCACTTCAAGAAAGACTGCATAATACGTTAGAGATCGCAGAAGAATACGCCATGGAAGAAGAAAGAGAGAGATTAGTTTCAAGTGAAAATCTTCTGTCTACTTGCTGTGGGTCGTGTTCTGTGTTTGTTTGCTGGTTTTATTTGGCGGCTTTGAACAGTATAAAAGAAATTAAAATTGAAAAAAAATTAATAACATTGTAAATAAAATTTTAAATATAATAATTTACGAAAATTTCTCTTGAAAATATTATATTTTAATTTGTCAGTTATACACATTTTATATATTAAATGAAAATTTACAAACTTTTATTTGTTATCTAATTCTGTTTTTATTTTTTTTATTTAACCATATATATACTCAATCAATCAACTACGATCACATATTGAAACTAATTATGCTGATACCAGGTGAAATTTTAGTGGCAGTAAAACATTATCTTATGAATTTTAAGGTATAGGTATACCAAAAGCTCGAATTCAAAATATCTGATTAAGTTAAAATATACGCACAACATATCATTTATACCTCATGGATATCTAATTTATATTTTACTAAATTAGGTTCTCATTGATTAAAAACAAACTGAAAAAAGAAAAATCAAATTGAAGGGTTTAATATATGAAAAAGTATAATTGAAAGGCATAATTTTAAAAAAATGAAAGTTTGGAAGCTCAATAATTAAAATATATATAATTAAAGGGCGTGAAAATGCAATTTTGCTATTTTTATTGAGTATTTAATGATTGTCACGTAGAGGCAAGGGATGAGAGGATGAGTCAACGTTTAATGAAGCAATTATTTATTTATTTCACTTTCACACGCTCACACATGTGAAAATGATTCCTTCATAATTTCTCACTTTTCTAATTTTCTTCTCTTTTTTTTTCTTTTTCCTTTTCAGCCACATTTGCAGATCCTCACTGCCGACAATACTCAGCTGTGCAAACTATTAAGTCACATCAATGCAATTCAGAGTTTAAATTTGGATTTCTCAACCAGCTTTTCGGATTCCTAATTATTTTCTTTGCTCCACTCAATCGTATCATGTAAGTACTTCAATCGCTGACTCTTTTTTATTTCTTTTTCAGAAGAAAAAGGTGCAGTTATAGCTTATAGCATACTCTTTTTTCACTTTGTTCTTTCCATTAGATTTCTGGTCTGATTGATGGAACTTTATCATTCCTTTCAATTTTCTTTTCATGGCTATAAATTTTTTTTTAAATATTTTTTTTTTCAAGTTTTCATCATTGTTTTTCTGTAAACATTAATGTTGTAATACCAACCATTTTGACTTTGGGAAATTGGATGCAGAGTTTATTACGTTTCTTTTTGTTTTTCTGATGGAAGTTCTGAACAAATCAATTGTTTTATTGGTTTCTCCATGGTTTTCAAATTCTGTTCTTTTTAAACTTTAGTTTCTATGTTTTTCTGTTCCAATTTTATTGATTTTCTCGTCGACCAAACAGAGCCGGCACGAAAATCCATTAATTATTTGTTCTAGAAAAGCTTTCATTTTCTTTGAAAAGTCTTCTAACATGTTAAAAACACGGAAATGAAAGAAAATTAAATTAAATTAATTTTAAGATTCTAAAAGCACGTTCTTTTATTTGGAAGCGGACAGAATTATCGCCTAATGAAGACCAATCCTTGCAGAGATCCAAAAAAATAAAAGAAAAATGGGTTCTTTCAAGGGCCATGCTTTACCAGGATCACTGTTTCTGTTGGTGGGTGTGTGGCATATATGGTGTTCTTTGTTTAGGTATGTATCAAATCCTAAGGCCTTTCGTGTTAGTGTGTGGAATCCTGTGCCTGGTTTCGATGGGGAGCTTAAGTACTTAGAGCTTTATCTTGTGGCTATCGGGGCCTTGATTGATATGTGTATTGAGCTCTTGTACTCTACTCACCTCAAGTTTTTTGTTAATGGAGTCCTGAATCCTTCTCACATGAATGATTTCGAGCACGCAGGGATGCTTCTTATGTTCTTTATATTTGGAGTTGTTTCTTTGCTATCAGAGAAATCCAGGTTCCTCATTCTTTATCTTTTATCTTTTTAGTTCTTGTTGTATCATTATATCTTTGCTGCCTGAGAATTATTGTGAGATTTAAGATATTCAATGTTTAGGTTTGCTGAAATTTGAATCTTCATCCTATTAAGCCTCATTGAAAACAATCTTGGACTTCAATTTTCATTGTTCTACAGTAATGGAGATTGGTATTAGGTAGTGCTGTTAGTTAGGATTGAGATAGCTGAGAAGTGAATGACAATTCCAAAAATCTCATCCTTATTACATTCACTCCCCAGTTGATTAGGAATCAATCAGAAAGCAAGACTCTTCTATCCAGTTAACTGCATTTTGTTGTTGTCTTATGCAGCCCCTCTGATAAAATTTATATCTCTAGTAGCCATTTCTTTATTCATATCCCTGAGAGCTCAGCAGTTGTTTGTGATATCAGGTTCAAGTAAAATTTATGAGAATAAAGCAAAATTAATCATACTTCCAGGTTTACACGAGTCTGAGCATTCTGCAGTGTTATTGTACACTACAAAATCTGTGAGGTCTTTACTAGAAAATTACCATGCATAACTCTGAATATAGATTGTTCCTTGAGGCTTTAAAGTGCAGAAGTACTTAGGAGAATTACTCCAGCCGTGCAACCTTTTTCTGAACTTGGAGGACAAGCAGCATATAGTGGTTACCCTTTTTCTTTAGAGACAGGAACTTCAACTTGTTACATATTATATGTTAAAAAGCGTAGAAAAATAAGTTATGAACAACTACTAGTAAGCTTCAGGTATGTGTAAAGACATTTCTTGGTTTCAGTTTTGCAGTAATAGAACTTCTTACTAGACCAAGCATATGGACTCTGCATCGTTTTTTCTTGCATTTGATTTGAACTCTAAAAATCAAACTCAAGATAGAGGATTGATGCCAGGATTGCTCTACATTATACAAAGAGAGGATTTTAAATTACATTCTTGCTTTAAAAGCAAATTAAAGATTTTCTTAATGTAGTGCAGTTGATGTTGATGTGGTGTATTTGAAATAATTTCCTTGGTGAGCATCATTTTAATTGATTGTTGCATACAAACATTTACTGGCAAAATCACTGCCTGATTGTTTTTTTATATGATATAAAATTTCATAAATTTATATTTATTAGTTGCTAAGTTCCAGTATACCATGGTATGCAATGTTAAGGTTTTATTTCTTATAATAATTATGTCATTATGCAAAACCAGTGTGCTATTTTGTAGCAATATGTCTAATATCTACTGCCATTTTTGTGGTCTATCTCCAAGCTCAGAATTATATCCTTGCCTCAAGGAGCCCTTTGTTTAGTTGCTGCTGCTGCATTTTGTGCGGAGTATCTATTGTTTTACTTTCACTCGACAACCCATAAAGGCCTGGAAGGTTACTATCATCTCCTCCTTGTCCTACTTATAGCACTCTGCATTGTATCCACTGTGGCTGGAGCACTTCTCCCTACCAGTTTTCCAGTTGATTTATCTAGTGGCATTGCTATAACTCTACAAGGCCTCTGGTTCTATCAGACTGCCTTCACTCTTTATGGCCCTATGATGCCTGATGGCTGTCAGCTTAAGAATGATCAAATTACTTGTCGGTCAGCAGCTAATCAGGTTCGAGGCGAGCTACTTGCCAACTTGCAGTTCTTTGCCTTGGTCCATGGTGTCCTTGTAGCAGTTGCTGTCTCATATTGGATTGCAGCATCTAAATATGGGCGTTCGGATGTCAGAAGCTTGCATTTGGTTCAGAATGGGTTGGGTAACGATTAGTATATGTATTCCATCTTATCCCCTTTTTCTCTTATGAATTTTGCTAGAATTACATCACTTTTTTTTTACTACAGAAGAATATCATTTGAAGTTGCAGGAGATTATTCTATGTTGCTTGGTCATTCAATTATCCATCTTTTGGAATTCAGCAAATAAAAACTAAAATAATTTTGCTTTTTCCTAAAATTAGAAATTTATTCTTATTTACTTGTAGTGCAATTGCTATCTGCTGAATTGGGAAATTTGCAAGTAATTGCAGATCCCCCACCAAAAAGGTTTTTGAAAAAATGAAAACAGAGAGCTCAAGTTTGATGAAATATTTGCTTCATTTTTCATTGATTAAAATGTTCTCTTTCTCATTTTGTGATTTTCAGGAGTGTGATGCTTATGCAAGGAGGAATTATCATGGTTGGGGAACTTGAGAAGCTCATGGATGCTGACAAAGGAGGAGGCATTTTTGGTCCAAACGCTGTAAATGGATGACTTGACATTATAGTCAAGACCAGTAGCACAAGGAGAAAAGAAAAACAGTGCTAATGGAGAAGAGAATAAGGATAAATGAATTGTTATCTTTTTGACAGAAGAGGCTATTCCTCTTTACTTTTGTAATTTTCAACCAATGGATCTTTAAAAGCTTTTGTTGAATAACTGTGGGAAGATTTTTTTTTTTTTTTTTAACATTTGTGGGAAGAATGTGGGTAAATTTCACACACGGTACTTTAATTGTATAACTCGTAACAACTCGATACCTAAAAAATTATTTGTAACACAAAGGTATTTCAATTATGTAAATTGTAACAAATAAGTGCTTCAAAAATTATTTGTAACACAAAAGTATCTCAATTTTTATTTTGTAATTAAATAGTACTTCTGTCTTTGAATGTTAGTCTCTCTAATATAAGTGATATAAAATATCTACATCAGATAAATTTTAATAAAAATAAAATTAGCTGTAATATTCACATCAGATAAATTTCAATTCTAAACATTGTATTACAACTAATTTTATTTTCATTAAAATTTTTCCGGATAGTATATGTTATACTTTTGTTAAAAAGACTAAGGAATGTTTGAGAGTGTTGTTGAGTGTTCTAAAAGGAGGTTTTGAATTTTTTGATTTAATTGACTAATTTTTTTAATTTTTATAAATTTTTTTTTCCAAATATACTTATGGAAAAAATATTTATTTATTTGTACCTACCAAAAATAGTTTTCAAAACTCAAAAAAATTAAAAATACAAATTTTTTTTCCGAAAAGCTTTTTTTCCAAATACACTGCTAAATGAATCTTAATAATTGAAAACATAAGTACTATTTTCTTACAAAATAAAAGTTGAAATACTTTTATATTTCAAATAATTTTTAAAATACTGAATTATTACAATTTACATAATTGAGATATTCTTGTATTACAAATAATATTTGAGGTACTAAATTATTATAATTTATATAATTAGAATACTTTTATGTTATAAATAATTTTTAAAATACGAATTATTACAAATTATATAATTAGAATAATTCCCAACCATGTTGAATGCAAAACAAAAATGAAAAAAAGAATTGTTGAATCTATCAGCAGCCTTACCCTGTTTGATTTGATGGGATGTTGATTTGGTTTTAGCCTTTTACTACTAGTTGTTGAATACAATGTGCAATTATCAACTCTGACTTTGATTGTCTTTACAATTGCAATTGCAAGTTCTAAGGTAGAGGTGGAGCTTTTGTGGAACTCAGTTGAGCAAAGGAATTTTATAAAAATGGAAAAAAACAGAAAATTATTTATAAAAATATCGTGGATTAAAGTTTTTTTCAACAGTATTTAAGAGTACATAAAATGATTATAGCACTACTGAAATTTAAAAATTTATCCCAACAGTATTTAAACAGTATATTTATAGAATATCATATTTTGAACATATTTTAGTTCAATTATTAAAAAAAAATAATAAAAGAAGAAGAATACAATTGAATACAAATTCAAAGTATCACAAAATCTCAAAATTAACAGTATAAGTATATCATGAGAATTTATCGGATATACTTGAAAATTTCTTGAAAATTCATTAGGAATACCTTTTAGTATACATTGGGAATATCATGAGTATATTTTGAACATTTCATAAAAATATTTTAAAAATATCTTATATATACTTTAATAATATCATATATACTTTAATAATATCTTAGATATACATTCATTCAATTATACAGAAAAATAACAAAAAAAGAAAAAAAAAAGATGACCTTAATCTATAATTTAGATAGAATAAAAATTTCATGTTATGCACAAATCAGTAAAAAAAAAATCACATATTTAAGAAGAGAGAGAATCAAGAAAAATGGGATAATTAGGAGAAAAAGAGTTTCCGAACCAGTAAATTTCTTCTTCTTTTTCATAATTTCTTTCTTTCTTTCTTCTTCAGGGAAGCAGAATCGTAACTATAAAATAGTAAAATTCCTCCCAATTTTTTCCC